>JAEIGO010000655.1:2612500-2825000 GCA_018903765.1 Drosophila aff. chauvacae BK-2020 | reverse complement strand
CTCCTCCCACTGGAGTGGGTAACGATTTCAATTTATAAAATTAGTTTTAATAATATTAATAATATCATCACTTGGCAGCGGCCACCAAGGGAGGCAGGAGGTTGAGAACAAAGCTAGAACTCCGACGCCATAAGCCGGCTTTGGTTTTGGCTTTCGACTTTGGCTTTGGCTTGGCTTTAGCATTTTTGGTCATAGTTCAACGCGTACAAGGAATTTGCTCAAAGGCGTCAAGGCAACCCGGAGAAGAGGCTCGTCGCCCCCACTGCCCATCCCTGAGAACGTCCGCCTTACAAAATTTCCCCTCCCGGCGGCTTATGCCCATTGTTTGCACTGTGTTGCCAGTGCCAACCATCAGCATCAAAATTATGCAGAAGGCTCTAGGGCTAAGATCTGGCCACAAGTTATAAAACTGAGAGTCTGGTGGCCCCCACATCCCCTCTCACACATCCCCCATTCCCAAGCCCCATTCATCTAACAAATTTCTCTCTCTTTGTTTAAATTTTGCGCGCCGGAAATTTGCTTATCGCCGCTTTTCAGTTGTGGCTGTGGATGCCAGTGGAGGCGTAAAAAAGGGGGCTGGGCCCATGTTTTTCGAGGGGGACCAAAGTCAATAGGGAGATTAGTGCGGCGGGCATTGAGCCGGCACAGAGCTGTGCTAATTGAGCGACGGGTCATGGCAACAGCTTAAATCAATAGAACCAGCGCCAAGGCTTCATTCGATATTCAGCCAAAATGAAAGAGAAACTTTTCAAGGGTTTATGCGGCACATAAATTAACAATTGGTGGCATAAAAACCTTATTAAATTGTGCGATTCTTAAGTTAAATATATAGTTAATGATGGCAGGGGCATAGAAAGCCACTAAAATATGGTAAATTGGGGTTCAACTTTCCGATTTTGCTTTTAAATTTTGAGGAGTTGTGCAGATAATGCGAAATATTTTGGGTCAGTACATTGACATTTCAAATTATCCTAAAACTCTTTTGAATGAGTGTACAAATGCTTAAAATATTTTCGATTTAAATAAACAAATCCAAGACCTTACTTATAGAATATCGTAAAGGAGAATATCCGTAATCATTTCAATTTCTATTCATTTTAATTTGTAAGAAAATTTAAGTTGTAAGAAAATAGGTACCCTTATTAAGGCAAAAATTAAATTACCACTTTATTTTTATATTTCTAACACTTTATTGCTGTATTTCATTATCTCATTTACAGGATTCCATATTTTCCTCCGCATAAACATCGCTCCTAAAAAATTCCCAGCCCGAGACCGCCGCCTCCTGGCTTCTTGCCTCTGTTGCCGCCGCCGCCGCCAGTTCCAGCAAGGCCTCCCAATCCCAGCGTGTTGCCCACTCCGCCCAAAGTCTGACCCAATCCACCGCCCAGCTGTCCAAGGAGATTACCCAAACCCGCACAGCTAGTGGAGGTCAGCGGGGAGAGTGAGGCACCCAGAACGGATAGCTCGCAGAAGCGAAAATCATTGGAGGTCTCCACTTTTGAGTGGATCTTGATGAAAGGCGTGGCCTTTCCAGTGACGCTCTGAAAGAGTGACGAACCCTTGTCATCCTTGTTACTGCCTCTATTCGCAAACTGAACCAGAAGATCAATGAGGTTATTCCGAACCTTGATATCCTCGGAGCTCGTCAGGCGGGTCTCCTCCATGGGAGTGCCAAAAATATCGTTGGCATCGAACATATAGCCGAGCTCATCGCCATGACCCACTGTCTCCGGTTTATCGTTGGCAGTTTCCGAGACAATGGGTAAGCCTCTCAGGAAATTGATCCCCTTCGACTTGGTGCCATTGTACTCGAAACTGTACATGAAAGCTGGAGCGAGCTTAGACCAAACCTGTGTGGTTAGAACCGCTGGCAGATTGAACAGAACATCCGTGGTGGACTCGACGACCTTAGATAGAACCTGATCCACATTCAGGGTCTGAGGCACCTTCCAGACGTCCTTCAGTGTTGGAGTTAGAACGCTCGTCAATCCCGGAAGCTGTGGCTTGGCAATCTCCCCCGTTAGCTTGTCGATCCTTAGAAAGCTGGTCAACTTGTTCAGGGAGTCGCTGAGGGAGCCAAGGAACTGTTCCGCGGAGCCATATACTTTCTCAATAGTCTCCACTGTCACGGAGTTGCTGGTCTCGTGTTTTGTGACACCTGTCAGCAGGGGAATCCCCGAGAAATTGCTGTTCTTCAACTGCTGTTCTGGTTCCCCAACAATAAGGCTCGGTAGCGCTCGGCCATCGTCCTCGCTTTCGATATGCGGCTGGAAGCCAACATTCCCCGTGAGTCCTTGCACAAGGGCTCGTCCTGCTAAACGTTCAGTTTGGACTTTGTCATCATTTCGGATGATCTCTTCGGCGCTTTTCTAAAAGAGAGAAGTTAATTAAATGAATAGAAATGTAGGGAGATGTTGAGACTTTTGAATTTCATTATTAAGCCATACCGGGCTATACATATTATTATACATCAAACCCCTTAGCCGACTTACTCCTCTCATACAGTTGACAATCTCCAGCTCATTGCCGGTGGGACAACCGTTGATGGTGGCTACCTCCTGGACACTCTGAACGGGATCCTTATCCATGGCGTATTGTGATAGAGCAGTTCCAGACATGGCCACCACGCCGTGAACGTCGCCGGCACTTTTCGCCGTCGGTGACATCGAAAGGTACATGGCACTGGCAGCTCCTGAACCGTGACCAATCGCCTGAATCTTCTTGGGATTGCCGCCGAAATAGGAGATATAATCCGTAACCCAACGGAGGGCAGCTGCCAGATCGAACATGGCTAGGTTGCCATCGAACTGTTTGGTGCCGTCGCCCATGATTCCCAGAGATCCCAGGCGGTATTGAGGAGCCACCACAATGGCGCCCCTCTGGGCCATGGGCGTGGCATCGTACTGGGCGGCGGATCCATATCGATAGCCTCCCGGATGGATCCACACGAAGACCGGCAGACCCGTACTCTCATCCGGCATCTGCGGTGTATACACATTGAGCAGCAGGCAGTCCTCGTCTCCGATAATTCTCTGGGGTATCTGCGGATGTGGCTGAATGCAGGGCGGACCATGTCGGGTGGCATTAAAGTCTCCGCCGAGTCGCTTGTACACCGGCCGGGAGTATCTTAGGGGGCCCACTGGTGGCTCTGCATAATGCATGCCCAGAAAACTGTAGATACCCGTGTTGGGATTCCGGAAGCCCTCGACTCGGGCATCGCGATTAAAGAGCCGGGCGAAAATCACGGGATCGTCGACTGGTGGCGCCTTCGACTGCTTGCCGCCAACAATCCGTTTCACTCGAATGTGCGAATCTGCCCCGGACCCGCACCTCGCCAAGGTCACTATTAGTATCAGTAGTAATAGTGGCGAAAAGTTCCGCCTCAGCTGCTTTTGCATTTCGTCTCGCTCGATTGTCAACTGGGAACTGAGCTCAGGCTAAAGCTCGCACTGCAGTCCCAGTCCCATCTCAGTCCCAGCTCAAAACTGAGCGAGGCTGACAACTTGCTCAGCTCGGCGATAAACAGTAAAATAATATGATAAAAAACAAAACAAGTGGCGAACCTAAACTTTTGCGGCCGCCTTGTTTGCGTGCCTCCAGTTGGATAAGACCATGTTTGGGGCAGCGCTTCTCTGGCATTCCAATCACGTACTTTACGCCAGTTATAGTTCACTGAGTCACCGAGAATCTGGAATTAGCTTGGGGATATTCGGACAATTTTTCAGCCAGCAAACACCACATTAAAGCTACAGCGTCCAGCCAATTACATAATTCCGGAAACATCAATATTCCAAAAACATATTCGGTTAATAAATAATACAACAAATACCATAGGCTAATGTAATTAATGTTATCATACATTTTTAAGTAGTAATTACTAATTGCAATTATATATATTTAAATGTATTATTAAGCAATAAACAAGTCATTTTTAGTGCTCCCCGAACCTGTTTGTAATAAATATTTAATTTCTCCTTTACTAGAAACATGCGCATCAATCTGAGGGATTGATGTCTCTGCTCATCTGTCGATTTGAATGCTGGCAATTAAATCGGAGACAATTTGCTTGTATTTTGTTTTTACTTTATTCCCAGCGTGAGCACTCATCTTTCCCGAAAGCGACGATGAGGAGGCTTCTCATTGGCAAACTGGTCAGTTTGGTTTTTCCCATCACATTGTATTTGTTGTTTTTCTGACGAATGAAGTTGCTGTTCGCTGAAATTCAATTGCATGAGCACAATAATAATGAGACTTTAAGGCCGACAGCGGTCATTGTCTGTAAATGGGAACCGGAGAAGCATATGGGTCCACAATGCCACATTTTACAGCTGTGCCGCATTATCTTTTGCCCAGATGAATTATATTCTTCAGCATATTTACAGCTAACAGAGTGGAAAAGGAGGCAGAGCGGAGTTGGCAAGCCGGAAACGGATGCTGGCAAATATCATGAGGCAAACGCATGTTGAGATTTCAAGTTTCTTGACCCATACCCCTCTGCCAGTGTAAAATAGAGCTAGTTCCCAACCCCCCGGACTGGACTCCGGCCGGGGGGATTAGGCCGGAGACCGACGGAGCGGCACGCGCTCCTCTAACTCTGACTTGCAGCACTCTGCCACATGAATCTCAATGTTGTGTTGTCCCAGGGAGTCGGCCACGTACGGCAGCTGATTTGTCCCAGTCTCGTCTCGAGCCATCTCTCTCTCCCTCATCCACGGGGACATTTATCTTGTGCTCTCGCTTTTGTACTCATTATTACACTGAAAACAAAGTTGATATAAAGTTACTTAAAGTGATATATTACTAAGTTCATATACATGCAAATTTTAATTGAGTTGCTTATTGTTATAGTCAAAACTGTTCTCTGTACAGTATTAAAGTATTTTCATTTTTTCTCGTATCTAGATATTTTGCTCCAAAACATGTTGATGCATTGCCTTGAACTAGAATATTTATAAATATAATATATGTGTGATTTTAAATTATTATGTTAGGTTATCAAAAAGATAAACTTGTGCAATAAAAGTTACACTTGAAATACGATCACCAAACAGTGAGTTAAATCTTTTTACTCAAATAAATCGACTCTGATAATAATATTACCTAAAATTTTTAATATATCACGTAATATTAATATTAAAGCTTAAATTGAAATTATTCATTATAACGAATTTTAACCACAATTTCTTGATGTGCAATTCCAACAGCTCTCTGCTCTCGCATGTGTCGCAGACAATGGCCAAATGACATTTAAAGTTACGACAATATAATTAAGTATACTACTGGGAGTTGACGCCAGCCAGAAGCGGACCAGCAGCTGGAGCAGGAGTCCTTGCCCTGGCCAAGGAATAATTATATATGTATGAGGAGTGGGAGCTCCTGGCCTTCGGCTCCTCGCCTGATTGCTTCCAGAGGCGTGCAACACTTTTGCAGCACGCAAAGTTTGCCCAGATGCAAAGGCTCCTAGAAAGAGCAGAGTCCAATGTCAGATCCATTTTCCGACAGGCACGCCTCAGCGTTTAACGAGATTAATCTTTTTTGCCTGACCATCTCGAGCTATCTCACTGCGAGCCGTCCTGGCCAGAGTGAAGTCCTTAAAAAGTTATTAATCTTCGGGGCTATCGAGTAAATATTTTGCTTTTAATTGAGTTTAAATGCACCATCAAAGTGATTTGCATAAAAGTTGACCACTGGCTAGTAGGGGAAAAGCTACAAAATTAAGCTTGTTTAGAAAAGGGGAGCTCGTCCTGAAGGTGTCATGTATGCTCATAACTTGACTATATAACATGCAATTATGACATGAAAGATTGGATTTTAATTCCATTTTGGACTAGACAAAACCTCAGACTATGCTCATGTACATTTTTAAAAACCTTTTTATCGGTGATTATAAAATAAACTAAGTAAGAAATCCTTTTTATCACAAAAAAACGAAAATTTAATCATAACGATATTAAAGAAACGGTATTAATGGTCACATTGAGAAGAATCATACTATTAAATAAATTACGACTTTATAAGTTCTGCCTTGGTATAGCTTCCCTCTTCTTTGGACCTTTAGTGTTCATATTTATTATTAGGAAACATTTCATCTGATCATTAGTTTTCGTCTCTCGAAGCATGGATTAATTATCTTGCTTTGCTATATTTGTCCAAGTAACACATTTTCCCAGCCTAATTTATCTTTATTTTTTGTTTTCGATGTTGCATGTTGTGTGCCACACGCAATGCCCTAGTATTTCCCCCAGTTTTCCCCATTCCGGGGATTGCGTGTGCCATGCCCATAAGTGCGTGGCGGAGGCGTTCGTGGAACTTAGCGCCAGCTTCCCAGCTGCTGCTGATGCGATTTTGATGTGCAAAATATTAATTATAAAACAATAATTGAATTGTGCTCGTGCCCTTGGCAGCTGAGTGAGCGTCGAAAGGTGAGCGATTTTCCCGCTTTTCTCTCTCTCGCAAATCCCCCCGCACACGCCAAAAGTTCATTATGCTAGGGCAATTTTTCTTTGGCATCTGTTAGTGTTTCTTGGAGGGAAACAAATTAGTTTTCCATGATTGCTTATTAATAGAATAAATCAGAGTTTCATAAGTGGATTTTATCAGGTGGCTAAGCTGGGTATCTCGTGAAAGAAATATATAATTGCTTTTATAATCATTAAACAGCTGCTGCGGAACCATGTAGAATATGTAATTAAAATAACTCATTTCAGCCAGATTTACATGTGTAATGCCCTTTAAAGCCCACATTATGTCCCCTTCAACTTTCACTACTTGTATTGATATTTTTGCAACGCATCCTCTCGGGCCGCGTAAAATCTTTAAATTATTGTACAAAAATCCGCGTCCCCAGTCAACTATAAAAATGCACAAGAGCGTAAATAATGCAACAAAAATATACGTTCATAATAATAAATAAATATGAAAATATGGCATCAAATGGACGACCGACCCACTCCGCCCGGCAAGGAAAACAATATACGACTGGGGCCACAGGACAAAAAGGAGAATCGAAAACAAAACAAAGTTAAACCCAATACATTAATGGTATTTGCATTTGTACTGATTTTATTTGGTTTTTATTGAATTGATAAAATCACAACGAACAGGAGAAGCGAACCAGAGCCGAGGGCTGCTCCTCGCCCCTGTTCTCGTCCTGTTATTCCACTCCTCCGACTGCCAATTTGATATTCCGATTGCAATTTATGTGCCCCACACCACACACGCTGGCACACACTCCCGTAAGCCGATTGTGTGTATGAGGAGCATCCTGTGATTCTTTTCGCCCCGCTCGCCCTCGGCGGGAGCTTTGTGTTTAAACATCTGCAATATGCTGCGTGTTCCGGGTAGCTGAAAACTCCGGAATGGGGCGAAAATGTTTTGGGATCACACACTGCAGTCAGGCCAAGAGCTTGAGGATTGGAAAGCTTGTGCGTGTGTGAGTGTGTGTCTGTGGGGTGTTTGTGTGTGGGATTCTCTTACATTTGTATCTGTGCAGGACAGGGATGGGATCGTGACCGGAAGTCATCTCATAAGACACGAAAATATAATATATGCCCAGCACATATGTATATACATACTTAAATTACAGGATTTATATTATTTATTAAGGGAAATATACGAAATAAACTGTTATAAGACCAATACAAAAAATTGACTGAGTCTTTTTAATATGTATGACATCAGTCAGTTTAAAATTATCAGCAGTAAGTACTGTTACAAGTAAACGAATGAAAATTAAATTATAGTTTTTTTTTGTATCGCTTTAAATATCTTATAATTTCAGAATTGAAATAACAAAGTTTTCAGGTAAGAGCATCATAAAGAGTAAAACAGCAAACAGTTAAAACCTCGGGTAATATGTTCTAAATACATATTTACAGAAAATAATACAGAATCTTTTTCGATTTGCAAGTAGTAGCTATTTTTTCGAAATTTACAAATACATTTATGAGTTCCTAACTACAATAGTTGTATGGGAAACTCGGATTAATAGTTCCGAATAAAAACAGTAAATGAAGACTAGTAAAACTCAAACCCTAGTAAGAACTTATACCCAGAGAGCACTTTTAGAACAGATAATTAATACCCAAGTATTTTTATTGATAAACTAAAGAGGTGATGGGTTTACTCAATATATATTAATAATATTAATGTTCAATCACGCTGCCATCTCCGGGAAGCTTGGTCCATACGTAGACGCGTGTTTATTTGGCACCACAAATGCGTTTCCTCTGTGCGGATCGCAGTGGGTTAAGGGTGGTTCAGTTCGGCTCGACTCCGTTTGGCTTGGCTTGGTTGGGTTTTCGGGTTGGTTTGGTTTGGTGTGGTCTGTGGCAGCGGCGTCAGCAGCGCTGCGGTTGTCGCTTAATGGAATTCCGTTCTTACATTAAATGTGACACACAGAGGGAAGCTGCCAATTGGAATGCCGCACACCCTTTACACGCACACGGCCCACACACACCGCACCCGCACCCGCACCCGCACCTACACCCGCCCGATAGACAGTGACAGTTGCCGTTAGCATTCACAGTTAACTGTTACGAGTTGTCCTGCGGTTTGGCTTGTTTAAGTGTTAAATTAACGTTTTAACAGTTTCGATTATTCCGCCAGTTAATTTTTAATGTTTTCCGAATGAAACCGAAAAAACTTGGCCACGCGGCAGGAAGCATTTCCCGATGTCCTTGGGCCCATGTACATTTTCATTAGTTTAATTAAAATTTTATTCGTCCTGCTGACGCTGTGTGTGTGTGTGTGCATCCTTAGAGTTTCCTTTGCAGTTTCCTTTCAAATTGAACCGCAAAAGTTTTCGGGTGGCAGGGACACAAAGGATTGCTGGTGTCCTGTGAGCTGCACTCGAGTTCAGGCCCTTCTGGTTCCATTGAACTGGCCGCAAAACTTTTGCCGCACGCATTCATTTCAATTTGCCTTTGTTTTGTCCATCTTTGGCCAGCTGGGCAGCGGCTCCTTGCTGCATGTCCTTCTGGCCATTGACAGGCCTCCTCAGACCACACACATCTCCTCTCCCCCGCCAGCCCCCTTTTACATATCCCTTTGTGGCCGGGTCGGCGGCAAAAACTAAAAATAAATGTTGCTCGAACGCATGGCCACAGAAATTATTGCGGTTTCCATCGAACATGGAGAGGATGTTCGGGAAAAGTGCTCGCCAAAGGACATTAAACATTGATGTTGCCCGAGGAGAAATATTGGTTGGGGAATAACAAGCAGACGGAGGAGAATTATCGCATTAGGACTTGCGGTGGCCAGTGGCCACCATTAAGCGGCTTAAAACTTTACTAAATCAAAACGGGTTCCAGGCTCTGAGATTTAGCGGTGAGAGTTAACCAAATGAGAAGAGATTTTATATATATTTTCCATATTTTCCATTGTAAGCTTAACTTGTTATTTCTCTTTTCTTAAATTTTTCGTATACAATTATACTTCGACGTCATTTATTTTCCTGATCTAAACTTAAGCTGATTCAAGATGCGTTTTGAGCCACATCATTTACCAAATCGCCTCACATCACAATCAGCCAAGGCAGCCCCTTATCCATCTCCTCAGGACATTATCATTAAGGACACTGACCCAGCCGAGACAAATGATTCCGATGATGAGGTCTGAATGTGCTCACCTACCCGCATCACCAGCCTAATTAACTCATTAGACAATGTCAACCGGATGTAAAGAAAAAACCCCAAATAGCTAAAGAAAAAACCAAAATCCGGGTGAAATGTTAAATGTGCAGCATTTACGCATTCCCAATTTGTTTACAAACAAATTACACGAAGGATTTACAGCAAATTACGCTCAATTTTTCTACAGTTTTCTCTTAAATCCGGACAAACAAAGGATGCCCAAAAAAACCCTTCGGACTAAGCCCGGTAACTTGACCAGAATGCTCGCATTTTGGGATGTGTACATATGTCCCGTGAAATTTAATTTAATCAAAGGCCAAACAAGGACGGCCATCAAAGGGGGGTTCAACCAGCACAAATCAATCTCGGCGATGCAGGCAAGGAATCCCCAAAAGGCGGATTCTCCTTCGGCCAGCAGGACGCAAAAAAAAGGACTGAGGGCGTGCCCCAAACAGGAATTGATTAAAGCGAAAAAGGGGCCGATGTGGCGGACGCACAATGCAGGCCAGTGTCCTTGCGTCCGGCGTCCTTTTTTGCGTTCCTGATTGTCTGACCGTAACTTGTTTGCTCGCCTTTAATTTCATTTGCGCGCGGCATCTCCCGAAGTCGATCCAAGTCGCCTTCTTGGATTCTCCCCTTTCAGGGCTTTGTCCTGTACCAGGACCTCCCTTTTTTGTGCCATTTCTACGTCTGCTTTCATTTACATGCTTGAATTGTCATTGTAGCGTTTAGCAATTTTATTGTCCTTGCCCTCCACTACTGAAGCATTGTGGGTGGGTTTTTTGCCTGGTCTTCGTTGGTCTTCTGCGTTTGGACCGTGCTCCCCTTCGACTTGGGCCTGTGATTTATGCGCATATGCTAAGCTTGGCTGGGGTGAACTTTGACCCTGGGCCAAGGGTGGCTCCGATAAGAAGAGTTTTTTCTTTGGCCCAGTATTCCCTTTGATTTGGCAAGGGTTTGACGCCTTTGCCAAAGAGAAATGGATCTTTAATTTGCCACAGCCGATTGAATTAGGCAAGGATGGGGGCAGGAAGATAAGACATATCGAAGGGTAAGAAAAAACAGATGGGTCCTGGTTAAATTTGGCAACTATTTCTATAGTTTCAAGAACTCAGAGATGTGAAAATCGGGGTTAATGTTTTATTTAAATTTCAAGTATTTAAAAGGAAGAATTACCAACTCAATTTGTAGTTTTCTTGATAACTTTTGCAGAAGTTTCAAGTTCCTGTTTAAAAATAATATTTTTATCTGACGAAATCTAATCTTCCCTATCAAAATTTGCTTTATTTTTTATTTGTTTATAAAGCAAACTAAATTCATCCTAAAAATCGTTTTAAGAACTTTGTTCCCATCGGACCTGTATTAAAATTTATATTTCTTTTTAAATAAAAATCTCTCCGTCACTCGCTTTACCTAAAACACTCCCCAGAGCAGGACAATCAAGCGGAACTGCAGAGTTTCAAACTTGGGAGTATGGGAAGGATCCAGGGGTTGCGGATGCACATGCATAGAGATAACACAGCTCCACACACATTAACCATATCTATTAAAGTGGGAGTGAGCCGGCGACAGGCGACAATGGGCGACCCTTCAGACAGCGGATAATAAATGGCGTCGCGACAGTTTCCTTTCCGAGCAACACACCACGCTACAGAAAAAAATGGGGAACTTTCCGTATCCGGAGCTAAGAAAGGTTCGTGTCTAGTACTTGGAGGCGTGGCGGGAATAGCACCTGGGTCCACTCTCAAGACGGCCACGCCACATAAATTCCAATGGTTCGCTTGCTTTCGGGCTTACAAGTTTGGCAAATTTGTGAAAATTACTTTTTGTTTATTGTGCTGAAAGCGCAGACGGGAGAGCGCTAAGCTTGGAGCTAAGGCCGAGGAAATGGAGAGTCCTGCAGGAGAAACCTGACTTCCCCCTCGGTAAATTGCCGGGCCCCTTAAGCTTGGCCATTAACATTGAGTTGTTCTCGTTGCGGGGTTTTCCTTTTCTCATTTTTTTTGTTTGGCTACTGCTATTCCAGCTTGTTGTTTTAATAATTTGTTCCTTAAGGCTGCTCCACCTACACATGGCTCGTAAATATTCCTGTAGAAGTGTGTGCGTTGTCCTTGCCAGGGAGGGACAACAATTGTTGTTTTCACACCATAATCATAAAAGGTACAAGCATAATTATTATTTTTATGTCTCTGCCACTTATTGTAAAGCAGCAAATTGCCTGACCACACATAAAATGCTACCCGAGGAGGGATCCTACGTGGGAGTCGTCCTTTATGAAGAGCCAGACTCGTGTCGGGAGTCTGCGAGCTGTGGAAGCTGTGGGAGCTGGGCAAAAATTGTAATTTTGGTGCTGTCCTCGCCGGCTAACTAATGTCCTCGACTGGCGCTTCCTGCTCTCAGTTAGTGAATATTTATGATTGCCGGCCGTAGAAGAAGCGGAAGAATGCAAGAGCAGCTACTGAACTCTTCTCCTTTCTTTGTTTCATTTTCTTCCTGCTTTATTTTCGGAGAGTTCTTAGAGAGGTTTATGGCAGAACTAAATTATAAAAGATATGAATGAGGCAACTGCGCGGGAACTATGTTTGCTTTTCAGAGGTCTCAGAGATTTAACAGAGATAATTTTTTGTGGGTAAATATTTTCGCAAGCAAGAGAGAATAACGAAGCAATCAAAAACCGGCAAGAAGGTAGCGATTTCTGTAAGATATGTATATATTTATAGCTAAAATATTTCGAATTTAATATATTTATTTATAATCTCCATAAATAACCAGTGCTTAACTAAACAAGAAACCCATTCTTAAACAATACTTAAAATTCTTTTTGCGCGCCAAGAATAAATAAAGTGGGCACCCTTAACCCATCAATGCCAACTCCGCATCCCACTCCGGGGCTTAGGAAATCATTCAATTGTGCAGGTAAATGGACTGCAAGCGACAGTCCAAGACCTCCGACCCCAGTCAGACCCATAAAAAAGGGTTAAGTGTCCAGAAATGTTTCACATACAATTGCACAAACATCGCAACCGAAAAAGCACTCCACTGGAAGGCAGGAAAAAAATTAAGGAAAAAAGAATACCCGAAAAAAGGGCGAAAGAGCGCAGAAAGGCTGCCACGTCGTGGTCAGACTTAATCACTTTTATCCGGACCGGCCTTCGATGATTCGTAATCCTTTTAAATGCCCCTCTCGGGCAGATTTATTAGCTGCACGTGATAGTGGTGGCCTCCTTCGCACGTCGAGCCGAAAAAATCGGCTACAGAAAACCATCAAAATCCACGCCCCGAGCTCCCCTAATGCTAATTTATGGACGGGCTGAGTTCGCATGAGGAGCGCAACTTATTCATGAGCTGCCTGAAATATGGTTTCATTTAAATGCGTGTACATAAATTCATATTTCCTTTTGGTGCATTTGCAAATCGTTGGGGGAATTATGAACTTTTGGCCGGGGTATGCGCCAAACGTCAGCGGAAAAACCATTTTAATTAGTAAAAATCTCTCTCCCGCCAACGTTTCGTATACGTAATATTTATTCGGTCGCGATTTTGATGAAACTAGGGTGGGAAAGCACAAATTAAAAACGAAAATTTAGCAAATGAGAAAGGGGTAAAATAATTATACCTTTTGGGAAATACGTAAATTTATTTGCGCGGAATATTGAATGTTTATGTTGAATGGCGTGGAAAATAATCGTGATATTAAAACTATCTATGACTATTATTATTTAAGAAATTGTAATAGACAGGCTTGTAATCGCTTTGTAAATTACCAAGTAAAATATTAAAAAAAAATATTTTTATAGATCGAGAAGCGGTTATGAGAAAAAGTAAAGAGTATTAGGAGTTATCTATTTAAATATTCAAAGTTTTCCAATTGATAAGATAAAATAAAATCCACCTCTTCTACAGATTTTGCTTGAATTTTCATTATTACAAAACCCCAACGAAAATACTCGAGATAAAAAAGAGTAAGGTGAACGAAAAAAAAATGCACAAAATTATGGCAAAACTTTTGAACAGTTTTGAACAATAAAAAGCAAATGGCGCTGGATAGAACTTGCCACCAGGACGGTGCCACGCCCCTCATTTCGAGTGTGGAGGGAGAACCGCACATTAGTAGTTAGTGCAAGCAGGCGGTGTTCTAACTTTTGAATAAATACAATAAGAGGCGGCAGGGGCAGTGGCTCCCAGCAGCTCTGCTCCCCGGACGCCACTTTAGACAATGAAGCGTATAATGCTAAATATCGCTCTGGCAACCGCATCCAGCTGTCGTCCCGCCGCCTCCCAGTGCCAGTCCCTCCAACCCCCCCGGTTGATGGTGTCTCTTCCAGCAACTATGCTGAATAATTTTGTGCGCTGCGCGGTTTGGCAACAATTGCTTTCATTATGGGAACATTTTTTGTTCGACTGGAGAGATGGGAAAATGGGTGGCAGTTTGGCCGGGTGGCGAGTGGCAGGAGGCGGTAAAGTGGTTTGGCTCTACCTTGGGAAACCCCTTGATGATGTTACATCTACTCCGGCTGCTGCGGTTGGTTTGGGGCTCCTGTTGTTGTTTGTGTTTGTGTATTTTGTATCCTGCGGCCGCAGATACATTATCCAAAATTTGCATAAAATAAATAAATTAAATATGCCAGACATGCGGCGCGCCGTTGGTCGCCAGGAACAGCCAGAGTTAGCCTGTCCAAGTGCACTGTAAGGAAATCGGGTAACGATTAATAATATTAAGGATAATTAAATTAAGATGAAATATAAGAGTTATTAAAATAGATTGGAAATTGATTTTCTCCTGATTTTAAAAAATTTAAATATGCATTAAAAGCAATAGGTATTGCCCTAAACATATTTCAATATTAAGTAAGCCAGTAAAACGTGTCATATGAAGGTTTTTCTATCCAATTTTTTCTTGCAATTAATACATTTTGCAAATAATAAAATTTTGAAAATGTAGGTAGGCACATATTTTCAAATATTTCAATTGAAAAGCTCTGCTAAAATCTATTAAAAAACATTTATTAGCTTTAATGACACATAAATGTTAAGGAAATAAAGCACATTATAAATACAAAAATATAAATAAATAAAATAATCACAATAAATAAATAAATAAATACCATTTCAATGATTCGATTTCTTATTCCACTTTAGGCAAGTTCTTTGATTTTATTTATCTCAGTGCAGAGGATCTTGCTTCATTCCTTCACTTGGCCGTTCAAAGTTTCCATTTTATTATCGCGCTGAACTAGAGAGCGGGTGGCAAAACGTTTGCTGCGGAGTGGAGCTAGATGCCATAAAGGGGCAGGATGCCGGGAGTCCTTGCCCATCGAACAGCTGCAGCGTTTTTGAAGCTGTCCAGGAGGCCAGGAGGATGCTGCTCGGCTGCTCTGTGGCTGAAACGTGGCAAAAAGGCAGCCAGGATGCGCTACGTTGCGTTTGCTTGTCATGCTCCGTTGCGTGATTTTTGTCCACCCCCGTGTCCTGGTGCCTGGTCCCCTGGTTCCCCATCTCCTTCTGCAGCTTCATGCACGAGTTGTTGTCCTGCCGGCCGTCCCCGTTGTTGTTGCCAGCGCTTTTTGGCATCCGCTGCTGCCTCATGGAGCACATGGCCATAGTCTGCGGCATTAACTTCATGCCGCTTCATTTTGTTGGGCGTTTTTCGGGGTTTTTCGTTTTTTTTTTTTTAAGCTCTGGCTGCTCCCAGAAATGGCCGCTACAAAATTGGTTCGTTTGGTCGCCGAAGGCACTTAAATTTCCCTCCGGCGGCATTTGTTTTTGCCATAGTTGTTGATGCTGATGTTGATGAGGATGGCGGCGGCGTGGGCGATGGTGTATGTGATGGCGGTGGGTTTGTTGTAGTTCAATTTGTGTGCTGCGGTTTAATGAAATTTAGTTGTTAGTTGCTGCACGTTTAGCTTTGCATGGAAGTTCGCACCCCTTCCCCGGTGAAAAGCCGAAAAACCCCTGCGACCAATTTTCAAACGGATGGGCGGTCCACGGAGGCGTATACGTGATGTGAAATTTGTGTACGTTAAAGGGTAATTGTTGTGGGAAATGGGTCCAGTACAAAGCGGGGCAGGGGAAATTGGTTTCAGTTTGAGTATGTTCTTTTGGGGCTGATTGAAAGGATTGTGATATATGAGGGCGTCACATTGCTCATACGTGACGAGGACCCAAGCTCAGGCGGTAAGAAGATGAAACCGGAAAGAAAAAGAAAAAACTTTACAGTAAACCAAACATAATCCACTTGCATACGTATCTTATTTTTAATTGTTTCATTTAGACAAATGTATTTATAAATAACAAACTAAACAACATAAAAAAGGATACAGGAATTTAAGAACTGCCTTATTTTATAATTCTTTATTTTATTAAACCTAACCCTGGATTTTAAAGAGCTTGAGTACAGGTTCTTAAAATAAATATAGTAACAATTTATGGTGATCTTGGTACACAGTAACACATTTCACTTTCATCAAAAAAAAAAATTCATAACTAATTACATTTTAAATTAAAATTTTATGCTTCCGGTTTTATTAGCAAAATCCCTCATAAGCTTTCTTCTTCCTTAAACTTTCAGTTCACCTTTCCGCTATCATTTTAACTGGATTATCAGGACATTAAAATTTTAATTAAATTTCCATATCAGGGCTCGTAATTAAAACCACTTTAGTTGACAAAGTTGCGCAGTTAAACCGCAAAACGACGGTACCAAAACCGTTTGTAATAGTAACTCCGCTAATCCGACAGCTGAAATCCTGGGCACTGAAAATCCCTGGAAATACATTTAACTCTTGCCTTGCGCTAAGTACAATGTAAACCGTTTGCACACATTCCACACACACACGAAATCCCAGAGACTGAACAACAACTAAGTGGGCCAGGGGGCGGAAGTAGTTAGTGGTGGTAGCCGGGGTACGGGAGGCGAATTTCGACACATGTTGCCGCAATAAAAATGTCAACACACACATAAAACATCTTCTAAAATGGCATTTGCAGCAGGCAGCAAATTCCGAGAGACCAACCGAAAAAAATGCGAATATTTTTGAAGCATAATAAATGGAGTTCTGCTTGGGCTCAGGGGCGTGGGAAAGCCGAGGGGGAAAACTCGACTCGGAGAGCTCGGTAAATCCCCCATCCACACGTGCTTAAAGCACACACACTCCCGCACACACAATGCCGGCCATTAAACACGCATTCTTTGCCCATAGAAATTTATAGACCAGAAGCGCAAGACGTCGGTGAAAGTGTGAGAGCGAGTGAAAGAAGGGAAAGCGGAAAGCCGAAAGAGTGTGTGTGTGTAGAGGGTAGATCGGGTAGAGGGGGGTCGGGTAGTGCGAAATGTGTCGCGCACCGAGTCGCGAATTTTACTTTCACTTTCGCCGCAACTTTCATTCAAGGACATGGGGCAGACGGGACCACGCCAGACCTTAATGGCTAGCCCCGAAACCAAGAGAAACATCTTCTGTACCCTTACTTGGGGTATAACACATTTTATCATGATGAGGCCTTGATTATTTTTATATCCATTTAATTTTTAAATTTATAAACCTTTAGCTGGATATCTAAGTTTCAAACTTCCTTCCCAAAACGGACTATTCATGATCAAAATTATAATATGTTTAGAGTTCATTTAAAGATTCATTTAAAAATATTAAGGTTTTTTGACCTTGAAATTTAATGGAGAGAAATTTTATATTTTTATTCTATTTAATATTATATACTGTTTCATTACTTTATATTATATTTAATATTAAAATATATTCTTCAAAAGATTCCTCGGTCTTCCAGGGTATTTATTGGTCGAACTTAAAATTTTTTATACTGTCTTCCTCCTCGTTTTGGACAGCCAACATATTTTTAGTTTGTCAGTTGAACTGATCTGCCCCCTCTTCAACCCCTCCCACGTAAGTGTGAGCTGAATTTAAAGAGGGAAAAAAAATCCTGGGCTGCGGGGCGATTCGCCTTTAATGAGATAATCTGCGCTCCTCGCCGTTATTTTACGTAATTGAAGGTTCACTCACAGACGAGCCCCCATTCTTGATTACAACGCGGAAAGCTTCTCCGTAGTGGAGTACACTGGAGTGTTCTGGAGGGGATGTGGAGCTTTAGGCTGGGAATCGGGGTGGAAACTGGCCGTAATGATAGTGATGGGCCTGCAGCCTGTACGTGCGTGTAACTCCGGCGAGATGTTCCACTCTCTCCCCATCTCTGAGCCTGTCTGCATTTTTCGGTGGAGCTTCACGGCATGGTAATCTGCAATAAATGAGGCATGTTGGAAGATTTATTTGATTGCTTTATTTAATATTTTAGAAAAGGCAGATGTTTCGCCTGGAAATTCGGGGGCTCTATTGGGAGTGAGTTGACTTTAGAGCCGGCGCTGAGTGGCTGACTATGAGTTATGACTGATATAATGAACAATATACGAATCTTGAGGGCGAGAGTGGCAAAGGTAACCTTAGCAAAGGTGAAAGACATTTCGACTGTGTGCTGAAATGATATACGTCTTGGAAATGAACATTCTAGGGACGCATAAGTTATGGCATGTGCGCCATTGTAGGGTAATGTTGGAAAATTGTGAGAATTGTTTAATTTATGAGCGCAGGAGGGTTAATAAAAATATATTTATATACAATTCCAAGAAAGGAGATAATATTTGCTTACAAGAAACGAACGTTAATATCCTTTGCATTTGAATGTTAAAGAATAGAAGGCCCTCGTTTAATAAATACTTAGGTCTAACTCAACATTAAAGTTTAAATATTTCATCAACATAAAAAGTAATTCACAGCGCAAACTTTATGGGATATTTAAAACCCCGTCTTAGCAATGTGAATTCCACCTTGAATTAATTTCCATTCATCAATTCTGATTAATCCCAAGCCCGACGCAGAAATCTCTGGGATAGCCGACACGAGTAGACCCAATTTGCCAGGCGGCCCCCAAAAGGGCAATCCACAATTAAATGCTCCGCTCATTGCGACATCGTTTATCACTTCGCCAGAGACACTGGCTCTCCGGTCCTCCGATTCTCTAGGCTCTGGCCCACCATTATGGTTGCTTCATTACAAGCGATTAATTTTGATTGTTTCGACCAGAGAGGAGCAGGGAAAAGAACACCCGATGGAAGCACTACAAAATTTCATTCTGAAAATCTTTTCATCTTGGCTTCGAGTTCCTCGTGGCCCTCTTTTTTTCAGACCGTAAGGAGCGCCATATTTCACCCAACAGGAGGCAGGAATCCAGGATGCGGAGTGGGAACTGTGACCGAAATTAAGCACACAGGGCACAACTACACGAAAACGTAATAAAATCATAATCGTCGGATCAACACAGTCATCAGCGGTGTCACAACAGGCTACCACGAGACGATGACAACAAAAACAGGGCCGGAGACACCGAAGGATACCCAAGGATGCCCGGGATGCCAAGGATGCGCAAGGAGCAGCGCAGCGGCAGAAGCAATTGCCTGGCGAAACTCAACGGTAATTACAGTAATAATTCAAAAGAGATTTGCCCCCACCACCAGCTCATCCACAAAAAATAGTAAAAAAACAGAACAAGGGGGAGACCTGAGGAAAGGAAAGCCGAGAGACAATGAAGACGACGATGCAACGCAGAGGGATAAAAGTGGCAATTGCCGCGACCGTGGACAAAGCTGTGCACAGTGGGTCTATAACTATATTTTTGTTTTATTATATTTTGGAAAATCGAATGTCCTTTCTTTTATCGGCTCTGATACTCTTCTTTTTGGGTTACAAACATTGTTTACAGATTATTTAATTATTATAACTAAAAGGATTTAAAGCCAGATTTATGAAGTATAAATTATTAATTATAGAGTAGGCATAACGAAATTGTATTGCTTATTCCATTCTATTGTATTCCTCAAACTAACCCTGCCCCACTGTGCCAGGACGACGGGACTCGGAACTAGAAAGGCTCTCCGCACGCCTCCATCCACCGCCCTCGCACATGAAGCGCTGATGTGCAGCTTCCGGTCCTAAGCGACGCACAGGTGCAGGCTAACGGCCCAAGCCGTGGGAAGAGGACTACGGAAAAGGAGCATAGAACCCTCGGCACACGGAGACCAAAATGCTATGCCAGAAGCCCGAGAATCCCGAGAAGCCAGCCAAGCACGGCGAGCCATAAAAACTTTGGTGGGAGTTGCTCAGGAGAAGCCCGGGAGGTGATGATGAAAAATGCGACAATGAAAATAATGCCCGGCACACGCATCTCCTGCTCCATCCGGATCTCCATCTCCGTCTGCGCTCACATCCAATCCGGATCCCAAATGAGGGCTGGGCCACCGCCGACGACGTCCAGCGGAGCTGTGGAGCCATAGAAGCCATTCAAGGCACTTAAAGACTCGGCGGGTCGATGCCATTTTTGGTGTCTGGGTGTGAAAAAGTTTAAGTGGCAACAACGGCCAAATCCCAGGATTTACTTTTATGCACTCTCACACTCGCACTGGCACTCGCAACTCGCCCGTGAGTGCAATCCGAGAGGTGAATGCCGAACGGTGTAAGCTTCCCAAAATACAAAAAAAAAAAAGAAAGTACAGGAAAAAGTGGAAACTTTGACTTCACTCCCTTTATGACTTTTTGGCGGCACTGAAAGTCGTTGAAAGTGTCAATATTGCGTTATAGCATCACATGGCGAGACCGGCACCTCGCGTGCACTTAAAAAATTTAATTAAATAAATTCTAATAAAGAAATACGTATTATATTAAAAATATAGGTGTTTATTTTTTTTAAATGGGAATAGAATAATATTCCAAATATTTATAAATACATATAAACATTGCTTATATACCTCGATCATTATTAAAATTAACATCTGTATAAGTTAGCTAAAGCTTAATTGCAATTAAAATAAAAATATGAATGTTTTTAATACGAAATATAAAAGGAAATCTTTTATTGTTTCCTCCATTACATTTATAATTTGAAAAACATAAGCTTTACTCTTTCACGTATTTTTTGATCTCACATAAAAGAAAGACTCTTGCTTATTATTTTTCCCAGTGTATTTTCTACCTGTACCCTTATTGCCAATCCCAGCTGTGTGACGATGATGATGATGACGGCTGCTGCCTGTCTAGGATTAGCTATGCGTGCGGTCCTCCATCCCATTTGAAGGACGGGGGCAACCACTTTAGCTACTTATGCCCGCCTTCTGCACTCTCAAAAAACGCAACACGAAACTTTTCCGTACCCACTGCACTCGGGGGGGTAGCCAGCCCCCAACACAGTGGCTCCTGCCCTCGAAAGTTTGGGCCCAAATGATACCAATAAACAAATCCCATTATACACGGTGTATCAGCTTTACGCTCGCCCGCTACGTGAGATGACTTTCAACAAAAATTGTAATACAAAAGGCGCCAACCCCCAATTTTTGCAGCTTTTGTTTCATTTTTTGAACTTGGCTACGGGGGGGCTGTCAGGAGGCGTGAACATTTCAAATTTCAACAATCGCAAGGAACTGGTTTAAGGCAGGCGGCTGAAAATGGAATTCGGCTTAGATAAGAGCTGACTTGGCAAATAGAAATATTCCCAACTGAAAATATCTTTTGTTTATTATTTTAGAAAAATACCAAGCTTTCACTTTATGTATTTAGTTTGAATTTTCTCTTTTTCCACTGAATCTTTTATGCAAAAATACTTTCAATCATAAAAAAGGAATGAACATACATATTTGGCCACCACAAAAAGCTCCAGATTTCCCTCTCTTTCCTTGGCCAAAAGCGAAGTGAAAACTACTTTGAGGAAAAACCAATTTCGAGTCCATTATGGGCCAGCTTTTAGCTAATAACATAAGCTCCACACTTCAGCCACTTTGCATCCGGCTTTGCTAATAAATCCGTAGTTAAAAGCGATAAATGTTTTAAGATTATGGCCAAAGCGAACGCAAGTTGGCTTTTAATGAACTCGTTGCATTAAAAATATGTGCACAACTAAGAGCATTCATTAAAAAAGTTTTTTGCTTTAAATACAAAAAAAAAATAAAATAAAGCTGGGACCTAAACTATAAGTACGAGGAGGAGGAGGAGCTCGGAAAAGCAGCAGTAAATCCCAAGAAAAGCTGCAGAAACTTTGCGACTTTGGCCATTCATCTTACAACTAATTTCTGACTGGACTCACGCACTCGGGGCCCAGGACTCGGATCTCGGACTTTTGCCTTTGCCCCTTAAGTGCTTAAATATTTTTCTTTGTTCTTTGGCCGGCCAAAACCCTCCAGTTAGTGGCCAGCTCCGTTTTACGCTTGCCTAAATATTATTTAAGCTAAATATAACTTTTGACTGTCCATCTGAGTTGGTTGGGGCTTCCCTCTAATCACATTCCCATACAGTCCAGGTGGAGTGCCGTGTTCTGGTCAACTTGGCAAACTTTCTGCTGATTAAATGTTGGCCAAAGTCCCCTTCAAGCCGATAACACATACACTCCAAAGTGCGAGAGACAGATTTTCGGGCTGAAACTTTAAACTCGGCCAAAGCCTTTATCTAATTGCTTTGAAAAAGTTTCCGTTTCCGTGTCCGGGTCCGTGTCCGGGAGATTCGATGCAAAAGTCACTTTTGGCTTGTGGCCTTAACTTTTCGGGGAACCAAGTCAAGATCCTGGCCAAAAGTTAACACAGCCATCGCTGGGTAAGATAATCCACACAAAAGAGTGTGTTGGAATGCATAAAATGATTCCTTGCATGTCATCATCTGCCTGGAAAGAAAAGAAAGGCCAAGCCTTGGCCCGAACCCCTGACATGACAGACAAAATACAACTTCAATTAAAATTCTCACCATGGAAACTGGAGTAAGGAGAGGTGTCAAAGGGCAAAAAAGGGCACTTGCAGAAATGTATTTTAAGATATAGTTATAAATTAAATTTAAGAAATAACAAAACAATTATTCTAATAATCTTTAATTAATTAAAGAGTGTTAAATTCTATTTGACCTGATATTTTTCTGATATTTAAGCACTTATTATGGGTTAAGCTTCTATTGCTTATTTTAAAAATAGTTTTAAACAATCTCAATCTATACTATATAAAAATATTCCTTATAATTTATCACAAACTACCTCTTTTTGTTAGTATATTTCTTTAAGTGTGTTCAAATACAGGAGGCGAAAGGATACAAAGAGCAGATTGAGCCTGGCTGCTCAAGCTCAGCGGGATGCAGCCCAATTTTACACAACAATAACTCAGACATATATGGACTGCGAACAGATAAAGAAAAAAAGATGGTTATATTCGCCTTGTAGCGAACTCCGCCCACACCCGCAGGCATCTTGGGCAGAGTTTCCCTGCGGCTCTTATTGATTAAACTTGAAGTTTCGGCCGCCCGTCGCGTTGCTCGCACGCCGGGTCTCCTTTGGAACTTTCTTAATTTTGTTGTAATTTCCCCGACGCTGCTGGAATTTCTATCTGCGAATTTATGAGCAACAGCGTAAACTATTTTTATTAGATTAAAAACACACAAACCAAAGGGAAAGCGCAGAAAAATGCGTCGAAGAGAGTTCTGGCGTTCGGCATTCGGCGTTCTGCCGCCTGCCCTTGGTTCCTTGCCTTTCCTTCCGTTGGCCATAATTTGCTCTAACAATTTTAATCGCATTTGCGCGAGTCGAAAAGGGAAATATTAACAACAATGTTGGCGAAGAGCAGAGGAGGAAGCTCAGTTGCGATGCTTTTCATTACGGAATTGTTCGTGCGTAAGAATGTTGCAGGCGGCATTTTCAATTTTCCCCTCAGCCAGTGTTCATTTATTATGAATTTAGCAATTCGTGTGCAAAAATTTACTCCATGCAGGCAGCACAACAGCATTAAACAAAAAGGGAAACAAAGAAAATGTCAATTGAACTTTTGCATGGCAGACTTTTGTTTTTACCAGGCTGGGGTTGAATGAAAATGAATGATTTATGCCTATTTTCTATATTAAGTTAACCAATATTCGTAGGGTATTTACGGATCAAGTCGGATTCAGTCGTTCATAAAGGTAATATTTTCCAAATAGAGTTATGAAAAAGTAATGCTTGTTAAGAGAGATAAAAAAATGTATTAGTCAATAAATCCGGCTCAAAGAACCGATGTAAGGTGCTGGTCAATTTAGATACCCCAAGGCGTGTGGATTTGATCGAAAACAAACATATCAGTCTTCTTCCTAATCTAATCGTAAAAAAAATATTTTCTTATAATATATTTTCTTTTCTTTCATTTAACCTAACTCAAATTCTTAGGGTACTTAGAGTACCAATTCAATAATTTATTTTATCCAGCATCCACTTGCTGGGTTTCCCACTTTATATTTTCCTGGGGAGGAGAGGGAGAGAGCTATCAGTCAGGGACTGATTTCAGGTCTGGGTCTGGTCATGGCCGCCACTCGTGCTGAATTTTTATTGCTTGATTTAATTATTAATGCGACTTGCAGATGTCACGAACACAAAACCTCCAACCCCTGGAAGGGATCCAATGCCATTCCCGACTCCATCAGTGGCCCCATCTATTTTACCTCATGCTTAACCCTTCCGTGCCTCAACGCATTTCGAAGCGTAAAACAAAAAAATTCTGCTATATTCCTTTGGCAAAAGGTTTATTGAAGCGGCAACGGATTGCATTTTTATTATTTATTTCGTCCAAAGTTTTGGAGGCAGCTAGGCCAAACGACTTATAGATAGCATGTCGAAATGCGTCGTTCTTACGAAAAATTCATAATGAAATATTTATGGTCATAAAGCAATGCGGAAGGCAAATGGAACAGACTGCTCAAACAGCCAACCTCCTGCTCCAGTTCCATATACATCTCCATCTCCATAACCAGCTCCTGCTTCGACTCCAACTCCTACTCCATCATCATCATCGACCGAAAGGGTCGCTGGGATTGGATTGTTTCTGGAGTGGGACTGCCGGGAAAATCGTTGATGGTCGATCTGTGCGGCAAGCGGAAGTCAACGCAGCTGCCTGGAAATGATTATGATAAGAACCCCGTTGTCCCTCATCCCAAGTCCTTTGTTGACTCGCAGTTTCGGTTTATGGAGGTAGTTCTGCGGACGTTTGTATGGCAAATAAATTGCTTAGGTATAGGGCCATGGTCAACTGGGAGGGAGCTCATAAATCTTGTGGAAATGGCCTAGGAAAGGTCTAAAATCTCAGGAAACATAAAAGGAATGCATTTAAATATTTCTTCTGAGAGTCCATCACAAATATTTAAATTACAGAAAACGTTTGTTTTATATTTATAAAATTATATTAAATGCAACCTCAGAAATTGTCACTAAAATTGTCAATACACTTAATGTCTTTAACTTTTGTTTATTTTACTTATTATTGAAATATAAATCAGACATGTACAATGAATTATAAATTAAATAAATTACATAAGTAAACTTTTCAAACCGTAAGTACAAGTCACATTCTTAACATTTTAAACCTCCACACAACTTGAAAAAAGGCAAGCAACATAAATAAACTTCCGTTTACATAACGCATTAAAATGGCTGGCTGAAATGGCCACAATAAATATGCAACTAAATCAAGCTTAAATGTGCTTAACAGTTTTGAACAATAATGTGCAGACCACAAGTGCGAAACCTGCCCCTAACGAGGACCTCCAAACAGTCCGGGACCCGGTTGCCCATCCCATTCCCCATTCATCCATACATGTGTCAAGGGTAGAGAAATATTGCCCAGCCGGAGAGCTCATTAAGGAGAGGACGGACGAGCGCCGGGATGCTGGGCAAGGCAAAAGGTTTCACAGAAATAAATTTGCACCTTAACGCCTTTAAATGCGCAACAACACACACTTACACGCGCACACCCTCGGCACTCTGTCAGGAGCGTAGAACATGGTGTTGCCAATTACCCGGAAGTATGCGAAAAGCTTATGCGATAAATTCGGCAAAAGTGCCAAAAAGGTATGCATCGTGGATACTGCACGGCGAAGGGAAAATAAATTCGGAGCTAGTGCTTCCAGACGAAGGTAAAACCAAAAAATGCCCGTCTCCCTCATTCTGCGTCTGAGGTTCAGTCTGCTCGGGGTCTGGAGCCTGGTCCTTGGCTCCTGGCTCAGCTTCTGGGTCGGAGTTTGCTTTTGTGGCTTCCAAGTCGGTTGGCGTCGTCTTTGCTGCGTGCCCCAGCTCGACCACGTAGCCAACACCTGCGTCCGACCAACAAAACCCCATCCTCCGTGGACCGTAACAAAAACTGAACTCAAGTGGTGGCAATTGGCAAGTAGCAAGGGGGCGGCGTGGGAGTTTATGTTGTGCCAGCACCACCATGTTGAAGGTTAAGTTGGAGCTTTAATAAAATATCATGCGAACTCTCGCAGCTGTCCGGGGATTGACCGAATCGTATAGCCCATAAGCATACGTGCGCATATATCAATATAAAGTTGTATTTACGAGCTGGCGCTGCACTTTAAACATATTTCATTAAAATGTAGGCGCGATGCCTGGGTTACTGACGTTTTTTGTGGGAGGTGGGCTTCAGGTAAGTCCCTGGGATTCGCGTTATGGTAGAGATATAAAATTTTATATGCCCGCTCTTGGCCGCTCTTGTTGCGTTGTCTGTTTGGATGAAGCAAAGCGTGAAATATGATTGTGCTGCGCTACAACTGGAACTCTGGGCATATCCATTCTGTGAAATTTTCGAAACAGAAATAGTGGAAGAAATGTACTTTAGATTTTGGAAATAAAATATGTAATCAGTTTATGTGTTTCAAAAGGTATTCCAGGACTTTATAATTTTCTTTGGCTTATTTTACATTTAAAATCTAAAATAAATATTGAATTTAAAATTGCTAATTCTAAATAGTTTTGTATCTTAAAAAAAGTTTATATATCTCATTACATCAAGTCAAAATGCAGTGCACATGACTGCCACTTCCGACCAACTTAATTGCTTCGCTTTATTACCCGAACATCATTTCACGCTAACGTAAGCGCAAATTTTGTACCTAAGCCGCGGACAGATTCTCCTTGAACGGGAGCAGGGAGGACTCCGGGAGGTAAACAAGTGTAGCATCCCAAAAAATGGGCAATCAACTTCACAATGGCCCCACCTGTCCCACGCCCACCCCCGAAACAGAAGCTCCTTCTTGTTACTTTTTAATACTTTTTATGATTATAACAATGTGTAAGTGTCTGCTGTTTTTGGGGAAGGCAGGGAGAGAACTCAGTAAATACAAAGTATCTTCTGTTGTGCAGGTGAAGGAGATGAAGACGGAACAACCCTCCTTAATGAAACCGAGCCCTCACTCCTGCAGTCCTTATCCCTTTTGCCACTTATGTTTCGTTGTTTTCTTAAGTTTACACTAAACAACCACCAAAGCAAAGTAGGAGCGAAGGGAAAAGAGGACACTAAGCGGCTAAAATCAACAATACACAAATATCATAACAACCCCCCACGAAAGCGGAATTATTTATTTTATTATTAAGTATACGCAGCGTATTAACCCTGGCAAAGCCTGGAACTTGCTTGCCTGATAGTCTTTTCGTGTTACTGCCATTGTCGTTGTGCCGGCTCCGTTTAATTGTTAACATTTCATTTAAGCCACGCACACTCATAGCGCAGTCCAACACACAACCCACACACACAGGGGCTGGCATGATGGCAATGCTGGGGCAAAATTCATTTATCAAAACGCTGCCCGCATTTCCGCGATGAAACCCCTCAGGATAAACTGACTGGCGCCAGCAGAAACGAGCGGAGGCGGCAGCCGAGGTTGAACCCAAAATCTAAATCGTTGTATGCAGACGCACACATGCAAAGTGGAGTCGCGAAGACACGCCCCCTGAGTCACAGTGGTTTCAAATAATTCTGAAACTAGAATCTATAATCTAAAAATAATAAATAATCCTTTATATTTTTAGCTTCAATTCAAAAAGTTTTCTGATACCTAGACTTCACATCAGGTAATGAATAAATAAAAGATAATATAAACGATATAAACGCCATACCGTATTCTCCATTCTTGAGTGTGTTCACTTAGGCGATTCAATAGTTCTAAAAATAATATGATATAATAATATATAATAATAAGTCTAATCCTTTGGGTTTTTGAATAAGATGCGTAACGCCATAGGGCTTATTCTGTTTATGCGTTTTCTGCATCTACCTTGTTATATATTATCTTTGTTCTGATTTTACTAAAATATTCGCAATTTTAAGTATCAAAATATCCCATATCATATCGCACCACTGTATGTGGGTCCTTCCTTTCCATGACGTTTGCGTATGTCAAAGTTATCTAAATGAAAAATTGACTTTCATACAGAGCGTAGAGAATGAGGTTGGGCCAGCGGGAGGTAGGGGAAATCATCAACGTTCGTTTGCGCATCGCTTTCAGTTGAGTTTCCGTTCTGTAGGATTTCGCATTTACGCATTTCCTATTTTAGATGATATTTCATACTTTTTTGCTGACAGCAGTGGAAAGCGGTGAGGGGGGAAATGTTGGGGAAAACCCGCTGCCACTAGCTATGCCGATGCCGCCGTTGATGATGATGATGTGCGTTTATTATTGTTGCTTTATGGCTTTGCATAGATAGATGTGATGTCTGCGTGTGTGTTTGCATATGTATGCCACTGACATATCACTCCACCCGCCCCCTGGTTGCCTTTGGGATTATCAACTCATTGTGTACTTATACAGCCCTTCCCTTTGACCCCTGCGATTCTCTTGGCCAGCATTTGGCTTCTGACATTTGCCAATTTGGCAGAATTTTTGTTTGTCGATGTTTTGAGCCCTGCCCTGATCGTAATTATAGGCTACTGCTATAATTTCCCTGCAATTGAGTTAATTAGGACTGCCTTTAGGGAAGTGATCAACTGTCAGTGTGTTTAGAAATATATACTAATCCAGAATTAGAAAAATAAGTTACCACAACAAGTTAAAGTTGTTCTCGGAATACAAAATCATTAAAATAATTCAATGAAATGTTTAGAATTTTCTCTTTAACATTTTCACCAAAATCCCTTTTATGGGATATTTTTCCCACCCAAAATCAATTGAGATTCTTTGGCCATTTAAACTTAACGGCTCCTACGTGTCTGCCCTGTACTTGCATTACCCATTGGCTAGCCTAAAATTATGCTGCAAAATTGTTGCAACATCAATCATATCGCTGGGTTCACATCTGGCACTGGCCAAGATAAACAGAGGGGGAAATGGGCCAAAACCCACAGCCAAGAGCCGACAGCCCACGACCAACAAGCGACCCCCACGCAGAGCGTGCCAATAAATTGCGGAGGAAAAATAAAATAAATTGAAAAACACTTTGATGCCATCAATAAACGCTGACAAAGCCAATGCCAGCCGAACAGCTGAGGCCAGGAAAAGTTCACGACATTACCGTGAACTAATGTTGATACTGGGCACGACCCTATATCACCAACGAGCTCCAAGCTCTTCCAAGGCATCGACGACACAAACAACTCAAACAGACATAAAATATAAAAATCATTTTGGCCAACTGCATTCGGGAAAAATGTTCCTATTCGTGCACTGAAAGTTAGGCAAATTTTAAAACTTAAATAAATTAAATCGGGCAATTTACTTCATTTACTTAAATTATTTGTTTAAATATTTAAAAGCTTTATAATCACAAAAATGATTGAAAAAGCACATAGTACAAACATTAGAAACATGCTACACAATATTCAGAAAATAAAATAAAATATTCTAATTTAAATTAAACCTATTGATAAGGTATAAATGTGTAAAAGTACTTGTAAAGATAGACTAATTTTAAAACAAATTATACAAATAGCTGTAGTTTGACTCTTAGAGTAATAATTTATTTGTAACTCTTAAATTAACTTTTTCCAGTGTAAGTCGCTAGCAGTTTTCCTTTCTCCTCCCTGAATTTTCTTTCTTTTTCTTGGCATCTGTTCCATTTTGTCTCCGCTCTCTGTTGTTTTTCCTCCTTTGCCTGCTTTTCTATATATGGCTTTAAATTAGAACACATTTCTGTGATTGCTATTATGCTGGAGAGGGGATAGAAAGGGGGAAAAACAAAAAGGGCAGTGCCAAGCTCGTCATAAAGTGCGACAGGCGCCACTTTGTTCAATAGTTTTGTTCTCGTTTTTTGCTGTTTTTGTTGTCAAGTCGGCAATATGCCAAACGGGAACAGCTGCGACATCTCGGGCCTACTACGAGTTGAGCCTTCTTTTTGGCTTTTTTCCGCTGGCCAGGCTTCTGTTTCCGTTGTTTGTTGTTTGCTGTTGGCAAGGATATTGGCCCTAGTCCTTTTTGCTGTTTGGCCTACTATCGAGCCTCAGTCCTGGCAGCAAATGTCAATCGAACGTTTGAGTGGGTTAAGCTTGAAGCTGACTTTGGCTTTTGTCTCTTTAGATTTTCAGGGATTTTCCTAAGTTTCATCCCCTTTGTGTCATTTTTCCTCTCCGATACAAGTGTGTTTTATGGAAGAAACCCTTTTTGGCATGTGACATATTTACATTGAAAAACTTTGCCCTAGGCAGCAGTTTTTAATAGGCTAAATCGGTTGCCAAAAGAAACATCATCAATCAGAACAGAAAATGTTTGGGAAATATAGATCAAGTAGTGTTTGCGAAAACAACACTTGATGTATGATAAAACATTTTTATTTATAGAGGATTTTAGTATTTTCCCCCTTTAATCCCGTCAAACTAACAAAAATAACCTTTCTAAATGCACGCCAATATTTCAAAAAGTGGTAATAATAATTTCATTGCTCTCTTTCACAAATTTCCTTATCAAAACTATTATTATCGTTTGGGGAAAAATAATCCCTGAAACCTATTGATGTTGCAAAGAGTTTCCCATTCCATAAAAATGATCTTGTCCCAACACAGTTTCGGTTTTAGCCAAAGTGAACTTTGCACTTTTACTGGTATTAAATATTTACGACAATGCCTCGGCCACTGACAGCGAAAATTTAAGAACAAAACGAAGGAAAGTAAAAAGTGAAGAAGTGAGCGAGGAAAAATCAGGCTCCCAGGCAAAGTGAAATCCAAGCTAAATGGAATTCACTTAGCCCTGGCAGATGATGTCGACGGGAATGAGGATGATTCCCATTCGGTGGAGTGGCCTTCTAGCAGTGGCTGTTGTTTCAGCGATGTTTGAGTATCTCCTGCAGGCGTCGTCTTTCCTTCGCGGTGAGAACCTGAACCAAAGAATACCTGTTAGCGGAATCCCTCCTCAGATTTTATTCAGCTCTCTCTCACCTGTTCGAGGGTCTCCAGCGTGGAGTTGATTTCCCGCTTCGAGTGCAACGGCAACCAGAAAGTTGTTATGGCAAAGGTCCTTTTCAAAGATGAATATAATAATCAAATTAACAAATAAAGATCATTATGGTTTAAATACAGAAAATTTATAAAATTGAAGTAATCTTTGTTTAGCCCTTATTAAATAAGTCAAATTATGTTTAAGCACGAAACTAAATTTTACTTTTAGTAAACTAAATATTAATATATATAAAAAGCCACGTCTTCATGGCAAATTAGTTACAATTGCTTATAGATTAATTAATTATTTATATTGCACTAGCTCAAAGAACTCCTTTATATTCCTTTAACTTTAACTCACCTGTGAACCCTCATGGCATCGATGGCGCATCGCTGCATCTCCTCGTGACTGGCCATTTCCCGGCGGAAACGTTCGTTGTATCGCCGGAACGCGGCCGTATAACGCTTACGACAAATGTCGGCGCTTTTCACGGCAGTGGGGAATTGTAAAATGTATTAAATCAACAGGAAATTGCAATTTTCACACAATTTGATTTGAACCTAAGGCTGGCTGTCTGCCTGTGTGCCTGCCTGCCTGCCTGGATGGCTCACTTGGCTGACTTACTAGGTTAGCTCCTTTTCATCCGGAGGAGGGCGTTGCCCGAATCCCACTCTGCGGGCGAGCAGGACGCGATACCACTGCTTCTGCAGGGCATTCATTGGCCGCTTGAAGGGATTCTCGCCGCCTGCATTGTTGGTTCGCAGTTTATCCATTGCCAGCCACGTAACAAGTTTTCCGTTTTATGCCGAGCACTCAGCCAGATATTCCCTGCTCCTTGCTCACCGCCGGGCATTCGCCATGGAACTAAAACTCGATTCGAGGGGCGAGGACTAGATGCAGCTGGGATTTGTTTGGCTGTTGGCAGGGAGTTATCGAACCAACAAGCTAACAATGGCTTCTGGGATGGGATGAGATAGGATAGGCGACGCTCACATGGGCAACTGTTGCATATGGGAGTTGTTCCGGCAACACTGGAGAAAATATTTACGTATTTAAAGATTTCGTGAAAGGATTTGTAAAGTTTTTTTAAGAGTCGATAGCTTATTTTGTTTCATGTTGTATTTTTGCATAAATTATATTATTCAAATCTGTATCTATTAACCGAACACCCTACATTATTTTGTATTTCTATTTAAAATTACAAATCAATCAATTAATCATAATTTACCAAATTTTCGATTTATACTGTAGAATTCTAATAACCATTACAAATTACATATCGATTGTAATTTAATGCAGGAATTTGAATTTGTTTAATATGACACAAAAAGACAAGTCTGAAATTGTATGTAAGGTAACAAGGCTAATTTTAAACCTTAAGTATAGCTAAACAAACATCGCTAAAATGTATTTAAAATATATTACACCATTTTACGTATTAACGATATATCAAATATTTTGTTCCAGTGCACAGACGATTTCTCGATTTTTTTTGCTTCCTCATGGAGCATTTGAAATGAAGTCGTCTGTCTGTGATTTGCCAGCGGATGAGCTTTGAATGTGGGCTAAATAAGAGAATAGATTGCCAGGCAATCGCATTCGATGAGTTTGATTTTCCGTTCTAGTTTTCCAACTGCAAATCGAAAGTGCAAGATGTGCATTTAGTTGATTAAGCGAGATGCAAGAGGATTGGCTTTCAATTGATATCGCAACTCTTATGGTCTGTGCAATAAAAATGTAAATATATGTCAGAAAAATGAACGTAAAACATATACGCTTTGTGATTTGTGCGGATTAAATCATGCATGTATCTTAGTTTAGGAATCTGCATAAAATGTATTTATTACAATTAGGGAATAATAGTCAAGCAAATGTAAAGCAAAAATTTTCTTTCAAGTGTAAACCATTAAATGACATATACATATTTGTCTTAAATTTATCTAATTATTTTCTAGTCAATACTTTATCATGAGTTCGCACCTTAGAAGGAAAGCTTTAATATTCACATTAATCTTTAATAAAGTAATCCGTAGAGATAAATGAATTAAAACCTCCTCCAAATATGCTAAAACAAAATGCCAAGACAAATGTCTTTCAAATTTAAACCCGTCTGCTGATGTCTATGGCCTCATTATTAATACACGAGAAGCTCTGGCAAATGCAAAAACCACACCCTGTGAAGCCCATGCCGAGCCAACTCATACCTAACCCCAGCCCTGGCAATTTCTCATGCCAACCCAGATACGACAATGTCTATACATCATAGACGGAACCCACCCAGAAAACCTGCGCCGCCACAGAGAGCTAGAACGGAAAGGGAAAACATCCATCCGTAATGCGCGACGCTGAGAAAGTAGTTTCCATTTCCCGCCCAGGCACCCGGAGGAGGAAACTGCAGAGGGAAGAGCGGAAAAAATGGGATTATATTAATTTGAATTAATAACATATTTTCCGTTCCGGGCTTTCCTTTTTTCCCCCCAAACGCGGAATTCTGTTGCCATGATGAGATTTTCCCCGATGCCCGGGGGCGGGGATAAGCCAAGGGTTTTTGGCGGGGCATTTGATCTTTAATGAGCTTTTAATATGAGTAAATTTGCAGTGGAATTCCGCTTGTTTGTGAAGAGGCTCGCTGGCATTTCCAATCGGAATTCTGCTTTCAAATGCCTTTGGACAGTATTTAATCAAGTGTACCTCCACGAACGGAAATTTAGTTAACTCGAGTCCTTATCCATCAGAAACGGGTGAGGGTATTAGGTCAACGGCAGGTTAGCTCATCGAGGGTTAAGGTGCACATGCAGTTTTGGCTGCAAGAAAAACTGCACTGCATCAATTCGGTCCTTGAGGTCAGCCATCTCTTCTCTCTTTGCTCAGACAACTACAACTGAGGGAAAATTAATAGTATTGAGAAATTTACTGTTGAATAAATTGCACATTTAATTAATAATATTAATTTTATTAATGAAACAAAATAAGAGCTAATTCACATGCCGATTTAAAGACCTTGCAGCAGAAAAAAAATATCAGATGAAAGAATTGCGAAGAAAATAAAAGGCTTTTATTTCTAAGGCAGCTCACCGAATGAGAATTGAATATTCCGACAACTGACTCTAGACTTGTTAAATTACGCAGGTTGACAAAAAAATACTTATATTATTGATTGTTTTAATATGGAAAACATATCCTCTTTCGAATAAAATGTTATTTTTATTATCCTCCAAATAATTTGGGTAGTTTTATATTCATTAGTATTTGAAAACACTATAATATTTAAATATTTCATTCAAATTTTGGTATAACTACCAATAATCTGGCGGTATGTGTACAACTCTTTCCAGCATTCCCCTTGTCTCTGTACCCCCTTGGATGCGGTCAAGTTCCCGGTTTCTAAGCAGCCAAACGCCGCCGCAATTTATCGAGTGTATTGAGTTGGGCTACGTGCTGCACATAAACCGCACTTATCTGGCTGACTGACTAACTGACTGACTGAGGGATGTGTGGAGCAGCCGTACCGAGACCCCGACCCCGTTCCTTTGGCCCGATTTCCCCCCGGGGTCCGCTTCCTGCCATTGAAAGGCGATAGCCGGCGGAGAGCGAGCAAAGAAAAATTGCATGCGGTTAGGGAAGCGAGCAGCAAAATTAATGTGTCTGTCCCGGTCGAAGTTGCCTCCAGCTCCGGCTTCAGCTTCAGATCCGGACCTTGTCCATATCCAGGGCGATGCAGACCGATGAGGCATCCATCCTTAAGCAAATATACGGACGGAACGTGTCCGTGGCCATATCAAAATGATGTATGTGTGTTAGATTTGTTATAAATTTTATTTGCTGTTTGCTTGATTTTTTCCCCCACTCAATTTTATCACCCAACCCGGTTCGATCGGGATTCAGCCGCAGATTCGGTCAATTATTAAACGCTTGAGTGATTGCGGACATAAAGAGGTCGGAGTATGTCTATGAGAAAAGTACATATGTATGTATTATTAATAATTTTCTGCCATAAGGTCACTGCACAGTCTTTTCACATGCGAGTCACCGTTGCGTATGAGTAATTTGCAATTTTTTTGTTATTATTGATTGTATCAAGCTTTATTATCTTAATGAATACAAAAGAAAATTAGGAATATCATTTAATAACAAATGTCATATTACAAGAAAACTTCGAAAATGTAAGTATGTATAAGTGTATTTAACTTTTTAAGTACCAAAACATATTGTTTTATATTTATATTTATTTTCAATCAATTTATTTCGAACTTCTTTTAAGCAATTATTTTTCACAATTAATCTATAATATCAAACAAATTTTGGAAACAACTTAGCAATTTAAACATTGAGCAATTCATGTTAGTTGTTTGGCTGAAATTGTTTCGCTTTTAATGTATTTAAAAGCTGGGAAAAAGGCAAACTCAAATTCACCATGACATATGTCATAACAGCCGGTATCTCTTCTCCCCACTACATAAGTCGTAGTCTGAGTAATGTTTGGAAACTTTTATAAACTAATACGTATGGTTGTCGATTAGATAAGCCTTGCAAATCATTATCGCACTCAGGCAAAAGAAGTCATATGTATTGTTAACAGCAGATAGTAATGGGGATTGTAACAAATACGTAAAAAGTCTCATTGAATATACTATATATATATTTTTTTTGATTTTGTGTACAATTTTCCAAAATAAATAAAGACCAATTAATCAAAAAGTCTTAAGTTAAGAATACATGACACTTTACTAATACGATAAGCTATTTATCAGCACAATATGAATGATTGATTAATAGTACATAAATATTTATTCTGATGCCACGAATCAAATATTTATGAGTATGAAACACAGAGAGGAACATTCTTTTACTAACGAACCAAAAATAGTTCTCATAACTCAATCATTCTGGGAGTTGTTCCCCTGGCGTATGACAAATCCTTCGGGCCTGGGTAGGTCGGTTATCTTTATAGCGGTATATTGGGAAATCCCAAATTGTTATGAGTGCCAACCTTATCTCGTTAGGTCTACTTCAAATAGTACTGAGAATATATATAAATGGAAAGCTTAAAGCGTAGAAGTATTCAGTACTCAACTGTAGTTCAGCAAAACACGATGCCGCCACCACCTCCACACCACCACCATGGGCCACCTCACCATGGCCCGCCGCACCACGGTCCTCCACACCACGGACCGCCCCATCATGGTCCCCCCCACCATGGGCCTCCACACCACGGACCTCCACACCACGACCACCATCACCACGACCACCATCACCACCCGCCAGGACCTCCAATGCATCCTCGCTAAGGACTGAACGTATCTGGATCCGATCAAAGAATTATTTGTTATCATACTGCGGAAATTACACTTATTTATTGAATTCAAATAGTTTTACAAAAAGTGCGACGCATTAAAACACAAGGAAAACAAAAATGCAATGTTTAATGTTTAGAAATTAAAACACAAAAAACTCAAATCGTGCAAACTAATTTTTATTTCTGGACTTTTACCGAAGCAGAGAAAAATGTGTAAAAGTAATGGGAAGCAAGTCCTCATTATCGAATATTTAATGAAAATAGGATGGAGTTGTATGTAGTCATAGAAAATAGTTAAGACAGCGAAAGCTATACTAACGTTAAAAAGAAAAGTATTTTTCTAAACTCTATAAGGGATATAATAAGGTTTCAACGGAGCTTTTACCAATTTCCAGAAACCTTTAATGTTAATTTTGATGATATCTAAAATATTTATTTTTCTATTTTACTGATCGTTTTTATTGCACAGCCAAGTGAACCCAATAAGTATTTGGCAATAACAAACGAAAGCAAAACCAACCATACCTAAAACCAACGGGGGGTAAAAATATTACGTGGTGCACTAGATGGGCACTTTGGATTGTTGGATTGTTCTTTATACATAGGTCAGTAAATATATCACATGTAATCCTGTTGCTCCATCGCCCAAAAAATCGATGTACAATTCATTTTATTTAGATAAATATTGGATTCTGTTTGTTATAGTTGGAGACTATTTGCCAAATGGGGTGGCAAGAAATCCCAATTAATATCTTTCCTTAATTTTTAAAACGATTTATTTATTAATTTATTTCATCAACCAGTTATTTAAATAGACAGGCATTTATAACTAAACTTGTTTACAGTCAAATTCAGATAATTATTGAATCCTTAGCGGGGATGCATCGGGGGTCCTGGCGCCACATAACCAGGTTCTGATGGGTATGGACCATGGGGCGGCGGTGGATTAAATCCAGGACCATGTGGTGGCGGAGGATTGAAGCCGGGTTCGTAATAAATTGCAGGTACCGGCTGCTCATGTGGCGGATGCCCCGGTGGGTTGTGGTGGTGATGCGGAGGCGGCGGCGGAGACATCTTCGTTTGTTTAGCTACCGTTGTGTACTAAACTCTAATTCCCTAAAAACAGAATTTATTAAATAAAAGAAAAAGCAACAGTTTAGAGTGCATCGAAGTCTAATCAGTTTCACAGATAAGGTTTCGAAAACCCGCTGTAAAGATTAGGAACCTTTCAATTATGGTCAATAAAAAGCTTTGTTGTGGATAAGGAAAAACAAAAACTTGTCCATACACGTATGCTAAAAATATTATAGGTAATGACGTAAATGTTCGAAGGTCTATGAATCATGATAATTTATGAATTATGATAAACAAATATCTCAGTAAAAATATTTTAAATTGTTGTATGATATTAATAGATATTTTTATTGTTTTTTATGTAGCCTTAACCACCAAAATAAATAAAATAAAGTGTTATAAAGGTCATGCAATCTGAAAGACTTATCATATCAATGTCTCGTAATACGCAGTTGTTTATAGAATTCCCATAAAATTACTCAGATTATAATTGTGATAACTTTTTAATCTTATCCCTAAAGTTAAGTAGGACCGGGCAATTAATGAAACGTAATTACTAAATTAAGAAAAAAAACACACATATTTTATTGTCAAGTTTGTCCATTTAAGAAAAATATGAATGATTTGTAGCCATTTCACTACACACTTCGCCTTTTCAACACATATTGTTTCCTTGACTTTCAAAAATTCTAATTTTTTAACTTCTTTGTATAAATATTTTTTAACTTACTAGCGATATAGTTTTTTACTCGTTGGTCACAACTCTAAACTAATCTTCTTTTTTGTATTAAAAAGCCACTTTTAATCCCAATAAAATACATTTTGTTGTTTTCTTTCTTCAATAAGTTATTTTTATAAAATAAAAACATACGAGTATAGTATAAATGGTCGATTTAATATTTAGCGGGGATGCATGGGCGGTCCTGGAGCCATATAACCAGGTCCTGGAGGATACGGATATGGACCATGCGGCGGTGGAGGATTGTAGCCTGGAATATGGTGAGGTGGTGGGTTGTAGCCTGGGCCATGGGGCGGCGGCGGGTTATAGCCTGGAGTTTCTCCTGGTCCGTGTGGCTCGTACCAAATTGGATGCACCGGTGTCTGATACTGCGGATGACCCGGTGGTGGGTTATGAATATGGTGACGAGGAGGCGGCGGAGACATCTTTATTTGTTTAGCTACCGTAGTGTACTAAACTTTTCCACCCCTTCCAAAGCATTTATATGAAAAAAATAAATATATCGAACACAACGAAACCCTATCAGTATAGTAGATAAGGTGGGAAGCACCTACATACTATGTATAAGCTTTTAAGAATTTCTGACCTCCCAAAAGAACCGCTGCCAAGATAAGAAACAATGGCGAATAAAAGGGTTTGTTTAGAAAAAAACTTGTTTACAAAGCACCAAAAAAACCGGAAGTAGGCTTAGGGCTAATGAATCAGAAGCCGCTCTAGCAAAATTCACATTACTAACCTATATTAACCAATCACTTAATGCGTACCATTTGAAAAAAACAATAATTAAATAAAAAAAATAAATATTGTGTACCGCATTTTATTAATTTCGTGTATCTTTGCATTCAACCCACGACATTTTTAGTACATTGTTTTTGCAAGGTTTGAACTTTAAATAAGTTTTTGTTCAGCGAAAAAATTTTAGTCAACTCAGACATAATTGCACTTAATTTCTATCCAATCTGAAGGTGGCTTCAGTGGGGTCCATGATGGGGTTGATGGGGTTGATGGGGTTTCGGGGGTCCGTGGGGGTGATGCGGGTCCGGATGCGGATGGTGATCACCAGGATGTGCAGGTCCCTTCGGCGGGTTGTGCGGATGGTGCGGCGGTGGAGGCATATTTCCAATAGCAAGTTCGACTACAAACTGGCTTTTCGCTTCTATTTTCACCCTATATATAGTGGCAATCGGGAGGAATTGTTGGGTTTTCCATAAAGACACTTTATCAGCTAACGGCGTGATAAGGTGTGTCAAGTATGTGTCGCTTCATATCGGAATTTCCCGAATGACAAATAGTCGAAATCTAGAATGTTTAGGATATCCCTTCGGAGGCGGATTCTCCTAAAAAAAATGTATTTTAAATAATGATTCCACAAATGTATAAAAAAATTATATAATGGAACATTTGCATACTAAAATTCCAATATTTATGGTGCAATTTCCTTGGTTCCTTATATCTATCTATGTATATAAAAATTAAATGGTCAACGTTACTCTCACTAAAACTCGAGAACTGCAGAACGGATTTATCTTATCTTAGTCTTGAAATGTTCGTGGAGGTCTATGTAAGGTTTTTAAGGCGAGGAAAGATCCAATAAATCCCGAGAGAGCCCTAAAAACAGCCCTTTTTTATTTCAAATACAAACGTTTTCTAAATAAAATGTAGAGTCAATTTGAGGCAGTACGAAGTCAGGCGTGTCAGCTAGTCGGTTATATTTATATTTATATATTATAGTCAACCATTGGACTTTATTAATTCCAGTATTAACTTAAGGTTTTTAATTCAATTAATTATTTTATAGCCTCTTTAAACGACCTTTAAAAATTTACATTAAAATATTAATTTTAATTAAATAACAAAAGAACATTTTGTACTATATAATAACCGAACATTTTCCGCGTTTACTGTTGGATTATTCAACTAAACATTATTTCACGAAGCAACTTCCTTTTCCTTGATCGAGTTTTATCTTTTCCCGTCTATAATTTGTAATAACCAGCCACAGCATCGATTTGACTCGTCGAAGTTTGTATACCCTTGCAGCTTACAATTGGATCATTATGAATTCACCAAATTTGATAAAATGAAAACAAACACTAACAGGAATTATACACAGCATTTATATAATATATACCAAAAATTCGGTTTTAATGTTAACCTATTAATCTACATTTTCATTTTTACAGGTACAGTTTTAGATTCACAGTTTTGTATTTTTAAACCCGAAATTCTAGAATAACACAAAATGGCCATATCTGAAATTTTATGAAAATATTTCGATCGTTCCTTTAACAGCTATGTATATGATATGATATATACTAAATAGTTTATAGGAAATGTCTCCTTCAGTGCGTTGCAAACTTGTGATCTAAAATTATAATACCCTGCAAGTGTTCAAATATATATATAACGCCCTACTATGTATAAGCGTTTAAGAATTTCTGACTTCCCAAAAGAACCGCTGCCATGATAAAAAACAATGGTCAATAAAAGGGTTTGTTTAGAAAAAAAACTTGTTTACAAAGCACTAAAAAACTGGAAGTAGGTATAGGGCTTATGAATCAGAAGACACTCCAGCAAAATTCACATTACTAACATGTGTTAGTCAATCAATTTATTATTGAACTATTTAGAGTAACTATTATGTTTGAAAATATAATTAATTTAATACATTTATTTAATTGTTTACTTTTATTAGTTTGAATTTACGAAATTTTTAGTAAATTGTTTTTACAAGGTTTGAACTTTAAATATGTTTTTGTTCAACGAAAAAATATTAGTTAACTCAGACATAATTGAACTTAATTTCTATCCAATCTGAAGGTGACCTCAGTGGGGTCCATGATGGGGTTTCGGCGGTTCCTGGGGGCGATGCGGGTCTGGATGCGGATGTTGATCACCAGGATGTGCAGGTCCCTTCGGCGTGTTATGTGGCGGTGAAGGCATTTTTCCAATAGAAAGTTCGACTACAAACTGGCTTTTCGCTTCTATTTTCACCCTATATATAGTGTTAATCGGGAGGAATTGTTGGGTTTTCCATAAAGTCACTTTATCGGCTAACGGCGTGATAAGGTGGTTAAGTATGAGTCGCTTCATATCGGAATTTCCCGAATGACAAATAGTCAGAATCTAGAATGCTTAGGATTTCCCTTCGGAGGCGGATTCTCCTTAGTGTTCATTCATTTTTCATTTACCCAAACGATCTGTCCTGTAGTGAATTTTCAAATATTTACTTTGTATAAAATTAACTAGTGAAAAAATGTTTAATGACGATATTTGCGAGACGCTGCTGGCCGTGGATGAAGTGGAGCTCTCTTTCGAGCGCACCTTGCGGAATATCAGCAATATACAACAACGTTACAATATGGTTAAGTCCTTAAAAAGGAAAGCGGGCAGGGCAAAGGAATCCTTCGAGGCGGAGATCCAGGCGGCCATCACGGAGCCGAGTCCGACCAAAGTGCTGAGGAAGTGTCCAAAGAAAAATAACTTCCTGCCGCTTGTGGGTAGCGAGCGGGGGATCAACAGAGGAAAAAAGGAAAGATTGACCACGGTACAAGAGTCATTCAAGGAGGAATCCGTGGCGGCCATCAAGGAGCCCTCCTTGAACGAACTGAAAAATCGGCCCAAGAGCTCGAAGAAAAAGATTTTGCGCCGGGTCAAAAAGGACAAGAAGACAAAAAGAACCAAGCTTTCCACGGAGCGCCCTCTGCCCGCTCTGCCAGCCACTCCATACGAGGAGAATGCTCCCCAATCGATTTGCTTCCGTGCAACGAACTACACCTACGAGATTCACAGTACCTCAACGCAAGTCGTACCTCGAAAACCGTATGCAGATCTCATCCGCAGACTCTACCGGGCAGCGCGGCGGAAGGCTCACCAGGAGGCCATAGATCAGCAGGATCACGAGCAGTCTCTTCCCTGCTGGTGCTCCTGCTCCTCTTTCTGACTGGTCTACACAAAAATTATTCCATGCCTGTTGCATATTTTTAGGCTTTTTAAAGCTTTTAAGTTTCCAGCTAAATTTTGTGCAAGTGTAAAAAAATTGTATTTTAAATAATTATTAAAGAAAGGTATAAAAAAAAAGGATATAATTAAACATTTATTGTTTTACTAAAATGCCTTATTTTACGGTGCATTTTCCTTGGTTCCTTATATCGGTTAGTAAGTATATTTATGTGAGTCAACCATTGGACTTTATTAATTCAAGTATTAACTTACGGTTTTTAATTCCATTAATTGTTTTCTAGCCTCTCTTTAAACATCCCTTCACATTAAAATAATAACTTTAAATAAATAACAAAAGAAAATTTTGTGTAATAACTCAACTAAACCTTATTTCACGCCGCAACTTACTTTAATTTTATCGAGTTTTATCTTTCCCCCTCTATAATTTTCAATAACCAGCCACAGCATCGATTACCAATGGCAATTGCCGCAACAATCGGAGGGTCTGACTTAAAGAAATATTTGAAGGGATGAGGAAACCAAAACAAAGAAACGTTTGCTTATTTACGAGTCGCATTTTGTATGGGCAACTTAAACGCTAATGGCATAAACATCCGAGACGTGAGCGAAATGTTTAAAAGCCGCTTCAAACGAACAGGACAACGGGACCAAATGCACACTGAGGCTATGGCGACTGTAATGTGTAGCCGCCGTCCAAATCAAATCTCAAATCATGCACGCCGTTCCTGCCTTGGACAAGGAGAGGCAGGAGGGAATTGAAAAGCGCCAGGACCAGAAACTGAAACCGGGAAGCAGCAACCTGATTCCGATGACGAGGACTGCACTCTGCACGGGGGAAAATTGTTTGAAAATTCAATTCACACATTTGCCAGTTGTCGATGATTCTCTGTGATTTCGACTTTGCCCCAAACAGGCCGCAATGGTAATGGCGCTGGAAGCTTCTTGCTGGCTCATCCGCTGCCTCAGATCCGGCCTACGATTTTGAGGTTTCCCTTGGAGCTTACACTCGGAAAAACTGTCCTGGATATATAATCCTGTATATATTTAAACAAAAATTATTCAAGAAAGTTTTAGAATGTGTTTTATATCGTTTGAAAGCTTTACTGCAGATCAGAAAAGATAAATTTAATTTCCTTCTAAATGTTAGGATTTTAATATAAACTCAGCTTGAATAATTATGGTGCTTTATCAATTATTTTATTTTTTCAAAGGAATATATTATTATTTTGAAAGGACTGTATGTTTTTAAGCTTACTGTCTTTCCTACTATTAAATATGTGGTATAAAAAAAAGCCCCTCATTTTCTAAGTGCGCCCCAGCTCAATTTTTTTTTACTTTTGGTTTTCCTGCAAATAAGTGGAAAATCGCAACGAATTGTTACAAAGTCAGCGCCAGAGGTCTGTGGAGTGTTCCCGGCACGTGCAGATCGAACACTCGACTCGACTGCGTCCATATCCATGGCACAGAGCTCATCCTGGTCACAGCCACTGCTCCTGCTCCTGTTCCTGCTCGTCTCCTGGCATGTGTTTGAAATCTGAGCAAGCTTCTGAGTCTTTTTGGCCAAGCATTCCTGCCCGCTATTTTGTATGCAAAGAGTTGTTCAAAATTTAATTTATTTACTTTGCCCTCCAGATGCTGTTGTTGTGGTCCTTGGTGGTCCTGCTTCTGCTCCTGCTCCTGGTTCTGGTTCTGGAGCAACTGCCTGTTTATTGTCTGCAAATGAAATGCGTCTATGTCTATGTCCCGTCTGTCGCTGGCTTTCTTTTTAAACGAATTACCATTTGCCAGCTTTGATGTTGGTCTGGTTCCTCGCATCTTCAACGGACTTTCTTCCCGGTCTTTCAGCCGATTTTAATTTTTTTTTCGGCTTGCTCCAGCTTTTCTCCTTTATTCTCTTTTTTTGGGTTAGTTCTGCTTTGACGCAAACTTTGCAGACCATAAAGTTTTGACTTCATGCAATTTTAATGACTTAACGAGCAGCATTCCGTTTGACATGGGAGTGTTGTCGGTGCCGGGGGTGGCGACTGGCTGGAAGCGGCAGCTAATTAGGCAAACGCTTTGCGATTACCAAGCGAAAATTTCACTTTTCCACTTTTACTTGCTTCTTTTTTGGAAATTTTACAATTGCAGGAACATGACTTGACGGATAATGCATGTTCTGCTTACAATATTCTTAATTTATAAACGCGGTACCGACAGGATACAAGGGTTTATAGCTCTTGGTTTTAAATGAATGAATTTCAAAAATAAATAAATTTAAAAAAATCGGATAGTAAATTGAATTGAATTGAAATTATTTAAATATTCTCTTAAGACCTAAATTAAAATAATAATTTTCCCCATAACCCATACATTATAAATGTTGATTAATAAAAAACTCTTTTAGCTTCGCTTGTTTTTTCTTCCACATGTTTCAGTGTGTTTAATTTTTATTAAATGTAGCTTTAATTTAGACAAATAAATTAAGAATTAATGATATAATAACTATGGTCAACATACATACATATTATGCAAACATGTTCGCGGCATCGATGAGCAAAACCGATTGTTAATAAGGAGTTCCTGTAAAAAATGCGCAGATCTGAACACAAAAAACAAGCAAAATGGGGAGAGACCTCGTCGATCCCATGTTAAACAATGAATAGAACGTAGAGAAATATATGGATTCGGTTTGATTTTAGTGCTGTGTGTGTGTTTGTTGAGTGTGTTGTGGGATGACTAAGTCCGATTCCATCGGACTGGGGGGGAGAGTCTGAGTCGTCAGTGGTGGCCAAGTCGCTCATAACATGTCCCTGAGCACCTCCTTCTGGGCAGCGGTCAGCTTCTCCGGGAACTGGATGTCGAAGGCCACCAGGAGATCGCCCTTGCGGGTGGTGTCCTTGGGAAAGGGCAGGCCGTATCCCTGGATACGCTTCACCGTGTTGGGCTTGATGATCTCCTGCATGGTGCTGATGCGCAACTTGTCGCCGGACATGGTAGGAACTTGGAAGACAACGCCGCACAGAGCCTGCAAACAAGGAATATACAACATTTATAAATATATATATGTTATATGTAACATTTTGATGTTATTGTATTTATTTCCGTTCTTGGCTTATCAATCAAAATGGTCAGCAAATACCCCGGCCAATAACTCAATTTCGAACCCGAAATAAACAAACACAACCACATGAGTCCCACTGTCGAGTGGGATCTATCAATCTTTTCTGGGTAATCCTGTTTGTGTCCCCCCCACCAAAGGCTGATTTTTTCTTAGCTCCTTGGAGCTTTTACTCCGCCTTTAGCTTGGGAGGTCCTGTGTTTGCTTTCGTATCGAACAAAACATTCGTAAATCCTTTTTTATGTTGCCTAATTCGTGTTTAAACATGTTGTTGACACGACTCCATGCCCTCGTCCATTTTCCTAGCTCCCTTGTTTGCTTTTCCTTTCGCTTTCCAGACACTTTCATTGATACTTCTTTGACATACGATTTGTTTAATTGGCCCACTAAAAGATGGGCATCAATCAGGTTTTGTCTGGGCCACGACATTGATGTGGCTTACCCAATTAATTCCCAAAGAACTTGGCCAAAACTCAAGATTGGATCTTATTCCCTCGGGAAATCTTTCCCTAAGGTGATTTAATTAAAGGTTCTTGTTTGCAAAAACTCTATCGAGTGCGGTATTTAATGTATTAGCTTCCTATCTTATCTTTGCAGTTTGTTTTTATTAATATCTGAAAAAATACCTGGAAAAACTGTTACTCATAAAAAGTGTATGGTTTTCAACGAGTTTACAAGATATTGAGTCTGATAAGGAAAGCCGTGGAAGTTTACATTTAATAATTTACAAAGAAACTAAAGTAGTAAATAAATTTGCAGCGGATTTTCCAAAAGAGTTAAGTCACAAAGGCATATGCCCATTCATAAACGAGCTGTATCAAAGCCTGCAGAATGCCATTGACTAGCTCTTGTGTTTTGATTTATTTGTATTAAAAATGTTCTAAATTTTACAAATTCAGCATTCAAAATACAAGATATTGAATACCAGTTTAATAACGCAAAACAGAAATGATAAATAATCCCAACATCTCCTGTGGCTTGCCTTGTTAGCATATGTCAGGGCAGAAACAGTTCTATAGAAATACCCCCAGAAATATGACAGATTGTCCGCGGTAATCCTTTCGGGGCCACATTCCACAACACTGAGATTGGTAATGCCTTCATTTTTCAAAAGTCTCGTTCCGAACCCATAAACAACCAATAACTGGGATGTCAAACCCTTCCTCAACAATGATTTATGAGTCTCACTGCACGGCACACAAAAAGGGATTTGATCTATTCCCGAATAACCGGCCAATCCCCAAGATTCCTATCCACGATGGCTGATATAATATTTTATGCCATGCCATAACTTGTCACAAGTGATTTGTAACCAAAGAACTTGCCGGACACGTGTTAAATAGTTGTCAATGTGCTCTGAGCCTCACCCAATAAAATACAAATAAGATATAAAGTGAGCGCAAAAAATCACTTCAAACATAAATAAATAGCGACAAAACCAAAGTGCACACCTTATGAATATTTAAACATATATATATATATAAATTGTACGTACATATGGGCGTACTTTTATATCGTGGATCGGGTATTGGGTATTTGCCGACTGGCGAATTTAAAGCGATGACAACATAAACTGATGACGACAGACCCAGAAACGACAACAAAAACAACGATATCAACCTGTCCCCATGATGACGGCGACCAGCATCAATATTTTTTTAATGGAAATGTTGAAAATGTTGTCGCAGCCAAAAAAAAGATGCCAAAACATACATACCTATATATAAATCTGTAACGCTTAAATACTTTGCTACCTTTTACGGAAGCTGAAGCATAAAAAAGGCCGAAGCAAAGCGGAGGGCACAGCAAAAAAAAAAGGGAATAAACCGTGAATAGCGATTCGATTAAATTTTGCGACCATTTCCCATCGGTGTATCTGGGTTCAGGCCTAACGAGAATTTAGAAAACCCGAAACTGGTACTTGTTTTGCAGGGGTCCTAAAAAATCTAAGGGAAAGAGAGAGATATCGTCGCCTAAATGATAAATCTAAACGTCGGCTTCAGCTTAACGGAAAGCTTCAGGCAGTAAACATAAATTTTGCCATATATTTTTCCTCTTTTTGTTCATTTTTCCCCTTTATTTCCTTTTTTGTTAGAGGCTGTCCCAGACAATTACTCTCGCCGAATGAAGTTAAGGTTTAGGCAGGAGTTTTTTCGAGGAAAACAAATCAACAACATTCAATCGCATGTCATAAAGCATTATTCTTCTGGCACTTTTTGTTGTGAGCCCCTCAAAACCGTTTTCCCCTCTTCCCATTGACAACTGTCATCAAAATGCAAACGAAGTTTTCGACTACCAAATGCTTCTGTATGGAGCTTCCTATTTTTTAGGTTTTTTTATTTCGTTCGGCTCTTTCCACTCGGAGCAAATCATATTGCAGTACAACCAGGCTACCCATCGAATGACAATGCCATTGGACAGACTACGTCTGGCCATCAGTTACAACCATTCCCAGGTCCTGCTGGTGAGTCCTGGCCATGCTCGTACATCCTTGAATTGTTCATCAATTTTAGTTTGCTGCATTTGCGAGAATTCTGACGCAGGCACTCGAAAACAAAAACCATTGTTAAATTTGATTTCCATTTCAAAAATATATGTATTCCGCTAGTCACGGATTTACACAGAAAGGAAATATTGTATAATTGTTGAAATCATGAAAAATTAAATATTTTAAATATTTAATAAGTTCCGAAATGATCGAGAGCATACTCGAGCATACTTCCAAGAATATCGGCATATTTATACTGTAGGCAAAGAGTGACATATACATAAATCGATATTTTAAAAAATCCTATATATGAAAAATAAATCGATATTCTATTGAATATATCTGAAATAACTAAACGGTGTTAATAAAAACCGCTAAAATTGGAGTTGACCGGTCATTGTATAAAAAGTATAAAAATCTTTTTAACATATGTTTCTACAACGGTTTTAAAAATAATTTACGTAAGAAAATTATCCATACTATAAATTTTTCCTAAAATTGAGAACAATACTTTTGCGGATATATATACACTATAATATATCTGACTTTTTCCCTCGAGAAACAGCTGATACATATCATTCTTCATAATACTTCTGAGGATTCTTGGGTTAACTTTTGTGTACTTCAAGCATTATTGTTTTTTATAGTACCTTTTGGAGATCAAACATTAGTACACATTTTAACAACTGTTCCTATATTGTATTATTTTATAAGCACCATATTTAGGAAAAGTAATAACATACACTCACAAGTTTAGTAGCACAATTTAAATCTTTAAACAAACCCTACCCATTCGAAACGTGCTGTACATCCAGCTAAGTCCATATATCATTGGCCATATGCATAAAAATAATATAACACCAAAAACGTAGAGCAAAAAATTAATTCGAAACTCATTGACTTGAATTTTATCGTAAACGACGATGATGTAATTTATGGGTCGCATTAAATTTACTGCTGCAGCGTCGACGCGTCGTCGAAGGCAACAACAAATTATGACAGAAAAATTGAAATTTTTGTTGGCAATTATGTGGATGAACATATATGGAGAGCTTCAATTGCCTTATGGCGGCTGCTTTATTGAGGCAAACAGAATCTTACGAGAGAGTTGGTTAAGCATGTGATTATAAAAATTAAGATTTATTGCCTTTAAAACAAACCAGTTTGGGGTAGACTCTTTAAAGGGGAGCAACAAGTGTCTTCTTTGAATTTAAATATTAGATTATTATTAATTTAGGCCATTCATTATTAGTCCCAAAATACTTGTAAACAACTTAAAGCCAAGACAAATGCCTGTCGGAAAATATATTTCAATTAAAGCCATTCCTATTACACAAACCGTGTCAAATACTTCTATATAGAAAGAACAACATGACACTTTTAGCTCAAGCCCGAAACCAATATGGAATTCATAAATTCAAAACAGAGGCAACGAAAATATTTGGCCAACTATGCCATAAGCGGTGTGGGGACCGAGCGAGAAGCCCAAAAGTATTTACTAAATTTGTCGCACTAACAAGCAATAAAATGTTAAAAATCCCCAACCGAGCCAAGTCAACTATTTAATCTACTTAATGCAATTAACAATTTTAACATGACTGCAAACTCAGTGGCGTGTCATTTCAGTTTGTTCGTCTGCTAGTTTTGAGTATTTCAAAATTTTTTGATATTTTCTCGGTTTGTTTCTGTTTGTGTTTTCCTTTAGTTTTTTATTCATTTTTTTGGACCTGACCATATTTGCGGTATTAAGTGAACAAACAAAAAATGTTGTGCGAAGTTTTGCGCGCTGGCGACTGTGTAAAAATGTAACACCTCAGTGGGAGCCGCTATCGAGCAGATTGCTGGCCAAAATCGTGCCTCCTCCTCCGCTCCCTCAATCACAATCCCAATCTCTGTTCTGTCTCCGTTAATTGAAACTTGACCATGTTGACCAATTTGGCTGGGTGCTTCGGAGCGGAGCTCGTCTGGTCACCGCGTATATGGTAAATTTGCCATAACCATAATGCCTGCCTGATTTCATTACAATTTGATTTAGGCACTGGCTGCGCCTCTAATTGGGCGCCATACTGTGAGAACCCAACCGCAGGTCGCCACAGAATTTCGGATATCTGACAGAGATCGCTCCGAGGCTGGCTCTAAGGTCCCTCTGAAGAGGTGACACAAATTGGTTTTTATAGGAGCTTGTCCTAAATGTGGAGTTAATATACATTTTCTCATGTAAAGCGAATTCACATTTTTTTATACAAAATAGGAGAGTAATAAATCAGAATTTGTTTATATATACTAACAACTCAATTCACCTTTTGACAGCCCATTTAAAAACTTATTGAAAATATAATTACTATTCAGCTTAAAATACTAAGAGTTTTAGCACCCCCTTAATGGTATTCACTTATTAATACTGTTAAAGATTCCCGTTTCCTGTTTCGTGTCTCGAATACTCCTCTACCATTACTAGATTATCAATTAAGGACTCAAGACAAAATCTCAAACTCTAAGCTCTCTAGGACATTATTTATTATTATTGTGTTTTTCTTTTCTATTACTTCTCACCAGGATAATTATCCTTTTTAAGTTATTTTAATTAGTTCACCGTGAATAAACCCTCTTCCATTTCCAGACACTCACCTGTTTGAGCGTCAGTCTCGCCGTGTAGCGCAGATCGCTGCCCTCACGCTTGAACATCGCGTGGGGCTTGTCCCTGATGATGAACACAATGTCGGCGGGGATTTTGCCGGGCGCCTGGTCGCCCTCCTTCTGGAAGGTGACCTTGGTGCCGGACTTCCAGCCCGGCTTGATGGATATCTGCAGGACTTTGTCCTCTTTGCGGGAACTACCATCGGGCTGGACGACGCGCCGGGAGATTTTCATTTTCTTAACACAGCCGTGGTAGATCTCCTCGAGCGTCACGTAGAGATCATGCTCGACGGGCGGATCCTGCTTCTGCTCCTTCTTAAAAGGCGTGTGCACGTTGAAGGAGTGTGACCTGAAAGAGGGCCTGCGAGAGATTAGCAAGAATTCCAGATACGAGTAAGATGTACCAACCTGAAGGCACTCCCGAGACCGTGACGGGATCCAATACCACCGAAAGGCGACGAAAAGAAGTCGGGTTCCGTGTCCAGATCGAAGACGTTCTTATCGAACAGGTTGTCGCCCATGTCAAAGAACGAGGCGAACGGATTGCTGTTGCCGAAGAACTGGGCGAATGTGGCACGCGGATCTCCATGGAACTGATATGTGAAGGAGTTGGTTGAGGGACCGCCATTTCGTGTTCCTAAAAAGAAATATTAATATTGAAAATGATTTAAAATAAATTTCCCTCAAAGAAATATAAAAAAAGGTAACTTACCGCCACTCTTCAGACCATCCTCGCCGTATTTATCGTACACCTCCCGCTTGCTCTTATCCGAAAGGACCTCGTAGGCCTCGGCGACCTCCTTGAACTTCTCCTCTGCATTGGCGGCTTTGTTTTTATCGGGATGATAGCGAAGGGCCAGTTTCCTGTAGGCCTTTTTGATCTCCTCGTCGGTGGCAGTTTTTGGCAGCCCTAAGGTTTTATAGTAATCTTTACCCATTGTAGGTTCTTTGTGTGTATGAGCGGGTTCTATGTATGTAGGTAAAAGTTAACACTCAAGTTCACAGTACTCTAAGATCTGAAGTTTGGAAAATATAATTTAATATATTTCATATAAATATATTTATATTTTAATTGACTCACAAATAATATCAGTTATCGGTATTCCATATATAACAAAGGTTCATCCAGGGACCTGCTTAGTGGCTATGATACTGCTCCAAAGTTTTCCTCCCTTTTCCTCTCTATAATGGCACATGCATCTTGTCGATCTCTCGCTCGTTCCGTAGCTCTTTTATCAGCAAAGATCTGCAAAGAAAATCAGCAAATGTATATTTATTTAGATGTATATCGCTGCGTATAGAAAGTTCCAATTGGCCGCTGGGGCTGGGATCATCATAAGGCGCGTCACAGACCCTGGTCTTGTTCAATGCTAAACGGCCCACGCCTTTTACTAAATTTAGATCGCCCAGCTAGCGAAGTATTTTTTCCGGAACATTGGAACATTTTATGCGCACTTCTCACCCTTTCTACTCTGCTATCTGTGAAGATGGACACTTTAAAATTAAATATTTCGAAGGACTTTAAAATGCAAGTTCAATTCACGCTCTACATATTAATCCATTTATTTAAAATTTTGAAACTTTCGACAAACAGAACATACATATAGTACAGTACATCAATAAACAACGAAAGTCTCTCAAACACTTAAATATGTTCGCATATATGTACAGCGAAATATTTCTGGTGTTGAATTCATAATTGAAAATGGTTCTCGAGCCAATTTGCATTGACCTTAACATTTCTGAAAGATCTAAAGATCTCTGTGCGTCCAATTGAGTTTAACCATCTGAGCCATCTGAATTAGAATTGACGATGACATTTATGAATATTTCGGAGACAGCCCGAGATCGCCGGGGGTTGGAATACCCCCAGTGGGATGGCGTCAAGTCCATTAGAACTTGATTAGTTGACATTTCTATCAAGGGGCGCTGAGACAAGTGTAATATAAAACGGTTCCTGCTTCGACTCTGCCTGCGGTTTCCCCAAAACAATCAATCCACAACAGATAACCAGACCTTTCATCTTGAAAAGTTAATCAACTTGGGGCTTTGATAACATTATGTGATCTTAACCACAACAGTGAGGCCGCATTGATCGTCTAGAACTAGAGGAAACTAAGTATATAAAGTTGCGGTTTTCACTTGGACACGTGATTGAGATTTTAAACGGGAAGGAAATAAATCACAGTAATTGGAGATTTAAGTAAATCGCCATTTAACAAGGAATCTACTTATTTTAGGTTGCTTCGTATTATTTTGTGTGTGTCAAGAGATTAAAGCTACGAAAATTAAAGAAGCAAAAAGACAAGTTTAAGATTTGTATTACAAATTTTGTAACATGTCGGAAAGCATAGGGAAAAGTTGCAAAAATTCACAAGCGTGACTCACACCCCTCATTCACTCATTGTAAAGCCGGAGCTAAGCTATGGGCTATTTCAGCATCTTAACATCCTATAATCCACAATAAACACCATCGTCGATGAGACCCCTAATTGCATTGAAGGTCTGTCATCGCTCAAGTTCAAGACCGCATCCCGAATATTCATTAATATTCAAGATGTCAACACTCAGGCCGGCAATCCGTACTCAAAACAGATTTTAGCCTTGGGCTCTACCGATTTCATCTTGGAATATCGTTTCATAAGCGTGAATACGTAGAGACGAGAATATGCGAACTTGTTGCTTTGACAATTTTCAACAGCGAATTATCCGATGCCAAATCGCTGATCGAAAAATGTCTGCCTTGAATTGCAATTCTGAGGATGTCGCAGAGAGTGAGAGGGGCACCATGATATGTGAGCTATTGACAGCAGACGATTGATGCGATCAGCGCCATTCCATTCCATTCCAGACATTAGTCAGCTGCAGTTTGCATATAATTTGCCAGCGGATCGTGAAATCTATTCCGGATCGGTTCATCGATTCGTGCCAAATGTGTGCCAGATTGAGCGAGTCGCCAAAAGATTTGAACGGGCGGGGACAAGGTCACAGCGAGAAAATATAAACACCAATAGATATAGGACTCAAATTGAAATGTATGTTTTCCAACATTCTGGCAGCGTTTTCTTTTATTCAAAGAAAGTTTTCCGCTCTCCCGCTCGGCCAGCAAAAAAAAATAAATAAATAAAATATGAAATATGTGTTATGCAAGGCGCGATTGGATTATATTGTATGTTTTATGCGTTTGCCACATTCCATCCATTTCATATTGAATGTTTTTTGTTGAGATCTTTGCAAGCGTTTAAATAATTCCCTTTATAGCTCTTCATTGAATTATTGGCAATGTTTTTTGGCATTGTTCAGCGTAAAATTACGGGCTTAAGGTGTAAAATAAAATCATGCTGAAATCGAAATTATGGCCATCGATAAGTGTATATATAAACCCGATTTTTTATGGCGGGCCCCCACCCAGATGACAGTTACAACATGTCGCTCCTGAGTGGGCGGTTTTGAGGGGGGAAAACTTCCACTTCCGCATAAATTATTCACCAGACACTGGCTCATTTATTGATCACAGAATAACATTTGTTTAACAATTTATTGGATGCCCGCATGTATTGCATTATTAGTGAATTGCTTTTTCAATGTTTTCATTGTCATTTCGCTTCGTTTTCGTTTTCGAATTTGCATTCGCATTTGAATTTCGCAGTCTTTCCATTATTTCTGCGCTGCGTTATAAATTGTCGTAGGTTATGAGAGGCCAAGTGAAAAATGGAGGGGCGGGGACCAGGATGGGGAATGAAAATGTTTGTGTCGTCCCCGGATTGCACTAATTGAATTGAACTTGATTTATTAATGCCCCGCTCCGACTCGGCAACTTTAATTCCCATTTCGTGTCTCTCTCGCTCTCGTCTGTAAATATTTTCAACTAACGCCTGTGCCCGAGAGAGAGGCGGCGAATTAAAATTAAAAGAAACAAAATTTAATAATAACCGAATATCAAATTGTTTCCCCTGATTTATGTGTTGGGCTTTTCAAATTTTATATTTATTGCGCTGGAGATCAAAGTCAAATGGCTGGGGTCTGGATATTGTGGATTAACCGGTCACTAATGCGACAGTCACCAATTTGTCTCCTTGGTTAAATCAATTTCTAAACAAATAAAAGAAATATTGGCAGTTTTATAGCCAGAGATAATTGTTTTTAGTTTTATCACAACAAATGTTCCTTGTTAAAAAGTGTCAGCTCTGTTAAACTTAACTTAACTTATTCACTGTTCACTGCAAAGTTTCACTGTTGCTTAATAACTCACTTGTTCACTGTTTTACCACCAATTTAAAGACGAAGAATATAATATACGTTACAATTTACTTTCAAACTTCACATTATTTCATATTAGATTTTATTATATTTTAATATATTAATATATTTTTTGTTAAATCACTCATGAGCAACGCAACACTAGTTTTAATATCAAAAGATATTTGGAATTGAGGGTCTTTTTTTTAAAACCAAAGTAATTTTAATCAAGAAATATAATTTATCTTGAAGGGATTATTTATAAGCCATTTATAAGCCATTTATATGTATATATGTATTCTCTGTTTATTATTTCTATTTCATTCAGATTTTTCATAGACAGTTTTTGTGGTACAAAAGTATTTCACAAATTCAATTCAAGGTTGATCCCCTCCTGACTCTCATTCAACTTCAAATCGCCAACGTCCAACCATTCACTCTCGCTCTCGAAGAGCAATGCTGAAACCCCCTATTGTTGTTATTATTTTGTATTTTCAAAGTCAACAACAAAACCCATTCGTTGTCAACCAAGTCGCTTTTTGTTTATTTCGTTTCGGAATTGGACAAAAAAATTAACTGATCGAGCTCCATGAAGTTTATTCACCCACACTTGGCAAAACGCCGCCAAAAATCGCAAATTTGAAATGGAGAAAAACGAGTACGACAAGAATCCAAATATTTGCCATATCGTTTAGGCAAGGCAACATTAGATGACCAAAAAAATGGGTAAATAACCATCGGTATATTACGGCTCGCATAGCCAATACATTGGGGTGGGTGTTTCTAAGCCGCAAATCTGATGCAAAAATAGGTCCAATGACTAAGCGTCTTTACCTTTGGCCGTACAGTAAAATCTCCCACACATAATCGCCACACTAAACATTTTCGATTTTGGAGAAATTTGTTTTGTTTTTAATGAATCAGCATCGAACAATTTGGAGAGTGATCTGTGCTCTACTGGAGGCTGGTAATTCCTTTCCTTAAGGGAGTTTATCAATGATAAAACTTGGCTCAGAGAGAAGCAACAAAATATGTGTGCAACTATTCCATTTTCATTTCCGTTTATTTTGGTTTTTAAGCAAATACAAAAGCAAAAAACAATTTGCATGAAATAACAATTAAGGCTAACAGATTGTATAGAAGATTTTCGAATTTGAATTTTGTCTCATCGAAATTTGCATTCTGGCAATGAAAATAACAAACTTGTTTCAGCTGGTTAGAATAAATGTGTAAATAGTTTGTGTTGTTGATTTTGTTGTGTTGAAAAATTAGTGGAATGTATGTATAGAATTTTGGGAAATACCTCAGCTTAGTTTGTAACTCAACTCGCTAATTTAAGCGAACTTTGCAGGGGTCGCAGTTATCTTAAATATTTTAAATTGCCTGCAAGCCTGTATTTTAATTTCCGCTCATTTAAAAAGCATTCATTAATTAATATAATTAAAATGAGCTTTTTTTAGCATTGTGACAGTGAAAACGAAATTAATCAATTGCAAAGACAAAGGCGCGAAAGTGTATTTCCTTGTGTTTGAGTTTTCTTTTCCCCATAATTACTTTGCTTAATTGCCCCTGGTCTTCTTTTATTTTTCTCTCCCTCTTTCCCTCTCTTTGGGACATGACGAATTTTGCATGTGTTTTGCGGCCATAAAAACAATACTGAGGCCATGCCCCCGAGTCTTCCGCCCACCGAGCAGCTGTTCAAAGAGTTATACCTATGCCAGGAGAGAGAGTGGAGAGCCGTCTTCGCCCCGCTCTTCGGCTGTCGAATGTGTCATAATTTATAAATACAAAGCGAAGCACAAGAAGAGCCCGTTCTCTAGGGTCCACTAACGGTGCGAACTGACAAATTCTGGTGTGATTATGATTAGCAGCAATCATTGAAAATTTCTTGTGTTTCTTGTTGGCTCTTTGACCACTCTTTGGTGGCAATTTGTTGCCATTTGGTATTGACCATTTGCCTTAAACCGACACTTTGCATTTGGAGGCCAACAACCAAAAGCCAAAAAAAAGAGTATTTTTAGTTTTATTTTTATTTTTTTCGCTATGTGCCTTCAATCATAATCGGCTGCTGCCTTGTGTGTTTACTTTTTATTTATGAATTGTGGCCAGCTAAATTTGAGTGGTTGAAAAATGAGGCAATAGTGGCATTAGACAGGCAAAAAAAAGTGCCATAAAAAGCAGACACGACCGCAAGAAATAAAGAGGAGGAGACAGCTTTATAATAGATTTTTTCCTGCCACTAATTTGGATGTCTGTTGAGTTAAATGTTAAATTAAATATGCTGGGAATTTTGGCATATATTTGAGTTATGCAGAAAAGGCAGAAGACATCAGATCAGCATCATGGAAAAATCCCAGGCTGTTTACCACCTCCAGTTTGGACTCCTCTATATTCCCTAAGCTTTCTTCAAATCTTTTAATAATTTATTTCTCGAAGAATAATTTCGTTCTTCTTATCGTATACTTCGTTTAAGATTCTTCATAAAATATACGCAAGAGCAAAGCCTAAACCTAAAGTTTTCAATTTTTTTCGATCCACCCTGTATATGCACCTTTTCCCTGACCAAAATTTAAACAAATCTTTTCACACTTTTCTCACACACATTCCGTGTACACAGAGAATAGAAAAGCCCATGAATATTCCAAAGAATCGGCATGAACATTTCGAAAAATAATCAGGCGAACTGGGCAAGAGCAAAATTTGGTGAGAAAAAAAAAACATATACACAAAAATAACTAAAAATGCTAAAAATAAAACTTATTTAAAGAAATGAAACCATGAAAATTCAAAAACACACAGGCCAAAGCCAAAAACGATGGCAAATACAAAAAAATATAAATAATAAAGGCGAGCGGAGCAGCGTCGACGAGAAGAGTGCTGCTGAGCTGAACCAACCGTGAAGAAAACGTGAAAATCGTTGGCTTTTGGACTTGTGCAGATGTATACTCGGCGTATACTTTATGTAAGGTTTTCTGGGTGCACTCCACCAGAGCGATCCTGACGACAACTTGACTTTCCTTCGTTTTGAATGTTTCTTTTTTATTGTTTTGTTTCTTCAAGTCCATAAAAAGCACTTTACAGCACACAATTGTTTACGGGTTGTTTAAATGTATGCGGTGTATGTATATTTGTGTTATTTTTTGCTTTGACCACATTTGGCAACGATACGAGGCGATCACGCACACACACACTCCAGCAGCAGTCTCGCACACACACCATCGCACGATAACACACACACTCACACACTGCAAGTCCGTGATTAATTGTCATTGCAAACTTATAAATTTGGGGGACTCCTTACAATTGACGGTGATTGGGGCGTATGCTTGATATGGATTTCCGATCCTCTGATTGGAGATTCTCCACGTTTTTGCTCTATTTTATAGATACTTTTTCAGAATTTTTAAATTATTATTAGCGCGGGCTTCTCGCTGCCAATTTGCCGCAATAGACCGTTAGACAACCGACGACGCGACGACCGAGGAAGAAGCAGCTATCAGTGGAGGCGACAACGCTTGGCACTTACTGAACGATCCACCACCGACTGGCACCCGTTCGAGCAGCAGCACCACTCCACACCACTTGCCACAATCTCTCTCGATCGGTTGGACCTCTCTCGGATCTCAGAGCCCCCAGTCTGACGCATACTGGTCCCAAAGAGACCCGAAACAGAAGAGAGCTGAGCCCCACGATTTAAAAGTGAGAGGTCTGCCCCGCTCCTAACGATCTGTTTTGTTTTCTTTTTCCCTATTTCATTTTTATTTCTTCGTGACCGCCGCCACATGTAGCCTAAGTACGTACGATCGAGGAGCAGCGGAAAAATAACGAAAATCAAGTACAAAAAACTGAATTGGACTGGTCGTTGTCGGCGGCCGTTCCATGCGAGAACCGCGATCGCCACCGATTTGCGTTATGCGTCATCATATAGCGGCCCACGGAGCTTTTTCCCATAGGTAAAACGAAAGCTTTGGCGGCGACGGATCGAAAAGTAGGCAAGGCGGAATCGAAAACCAGTATTCCCATACCCTGTAGAGTGAGGTATTTTCTTTTTTTGATCTGAGAAGTACATATATTTAAACAAATTTTTATATAACATTTATTTTTGCTTTATGATTGAAATGAAACAGACTTTATGAACAACCTGCTGCACTTGCCTTTAAAAAAAAGGATCTGTGAGATCTGGCTATCGCTTATAAAAAAAAACATACAAGTTAACTAAAATACTGAATATTATTTCAATTTCGTTCTTAATTACTTACATATGTATGTAATAAAATACGTTAAACTTCTATTTAGTTCATAAAATTTATTAGGCAAGCTTGCATTTCTAAAAACAATTTCGAAATTAAAGTTTGATCCAATTTAAAAACCTCCCCATATTTTTCTGGGTTTAATGGAGTCTCGATATATGAATCTAAAATTCATCAAAATATACTTTGAATTAACAAAATTCAATATTAACAAAACATACAAAATGATGAAAAATACACAAGCAGAGCACACATGCCAATGCGAACGTCTTTTAATATAATTTCTTAATTTGAAATTATTAATACTTATACAAATTAATTTCTTTATAAAAAAGGGACTCAAATATTTTTTAATTCTTTGTTTTTTCTTATTTCCTTATGCTAAATATTTACGTGATTTTGGTCATGAACACAAAAACTTACATATGTGACTAAATAATTGTCTAATGAAATACCAAAGTTAATAAAAATCAAACTTTTTCAAAAAATGTAGGCTGGGTTGGTGATATTAACTGGTAACTGCCTGTTGGCTCTTATTTTTTGCCGGCTGCTGTATCCTTTCTGCCTTCGGCGTCTCCTCAGGTTCATCCTCTTTCTCTGGATCTGCTGGCAATTGAACATTAACCGCCGCCAAGGCTTCACGTATCCAAGCGGGAATGGGATCGCACTTAAAGTGTCTCCTCATGAAATCCTTGACGAAAAGTGGGAACTCATCTTTCTGGATTGCCTCCCGCATGCTTCTCATCAAGCGCAGCTGATAGGCGACGTTGTGGATGCTTAACAAGGAGCAGGAAACACTCTCGTTGGTGGCAATGTGGTGTAGATACGAGCGTGTATACCGCTTGCAGGTGCTGCACTCGCAGTCCTTGTCAATGGGTTCCATGTCCATTTTGTACTTGGGCTGCTTGAGGTTCAGCTGTCCACTGTCCACCAAGGCACAGCCAAAGCGGGCTGTCCGCGTGGGGAATACACAGTCGAACATATCGATCCCAAGGGCTACACACACCACCAAGTCGGCTGCAAATCCGACGCCCATCAGGTACCTAGGCTTATCCTTGGGCAAGTAACCGGTGCAGACATCCACCATCCGCCAGAAGTCATGTTTGCTCTCGCCACCACTTAATCCACCAACAGCGAAGCCGCGCACCTGACGCTTCATCAGAGCGGACACGCAACGCTGCCGAAGGGGCACCTCCAATCCGCCCTGAACAATGGGAAACAGTGACTGATCGTCATCACGAGCATGAGCCTCGATGCACCGATCCACCCAGCGTATGGTGCGTTCCATGGCTTCCTCCACTCTGGGACCCGTGGTTGTTGTCTTGACCACGTCATCCAGTTGCATCATAATGTCGGCGCCAATGGCATTTTGAATTTGGATGGAATGCTCTGGCGTTAGCATACACTGGCTGTTGTCAAAGGGCGACCGGAAGTTGACACCGTGCTCATCGATCTCGGCTAGCTGCAGCAGGGAGACCATCTGGAAACCACCAGAGTCAGTCAAAATAGCCCTCGGCCAGCCCATGAATTTGTGGAGGCCGCCAGCTAGCTTTAGAGTCTCGATTCCCGGCCGCAGTCCCAGGTGGTAAGTGTTGCCCAGCAGGATTTGGCAGTTCAGCTCGATCAACTGATCTGGCAGAATCCCCTTCAGGGTTCCCTGGGTACCCACGGGCATGAACACCGGTGTATTTACCTCACTATGCCTGCGGAGAGAGATTTGATTTGAGTCAGAGTTTTATCCCGGAAACTTAGATAGCTCACCTGAGGGTCATCAGACCCGCTCTCGCCTTGGTGACAGAGCATTCCGCCACGACCTTGTAGGTCAGCGGAGGTATACTTCTCGGGCTCATTAAATCTTGCTAAATGTCCAATAAAAATCTAATAAAACGCGAATGTTTGCGCAAAATAAGCCGGTGCACGTTTTTTTTCGCAATCCGTGTGACCGTTTTCTGATAGAAATAATATACCAAAGCTGACAAAATACTTCCCGCCAAACAAAATATGAAATTTTTCAAAAGAATTTTTGAAGGTTTTAGAATTGTTATTTAATAATAGCATAGGATGCATAATTAATAAAATGTTGGCACTAGATAACTAATTTTCATGAAAATGTAGTTATTTACCAAATATACCATATTTTAGAAAACTTAAGAAATGGGAGAAAGTTTAAAATAGAAATAGAAATAGGGACAAAAAGAACTCTTTTAGGTAATTAAAAAAAACATCCGAATAATAAATATCAAAAAGGTTTTTTAGGATTTGTTTATTAATTATTTACATTTATCTACTTCAGTACAGGATGAAATGATTACAACAAGGTGAAGATGTGAGGTGAGGATGTGAGGTTTAGGTAAACAATTAACTAATTACATCGAGTCTTAAGGAAAGTGGAAGTAAAGGAACGGCTTAAGGAACGCTCAAGCGTTATCATAGCGCTGCTTCATCATCTTCTTTATGTAGGTTTTGTAGTCGCTACCGGGAAACATTTGTCCTCCAGTCTTGTTTCCTAGGCCCACATTGTTAGTGCGTCCCTCAGCCTAGGAATATAAAATAAGAATTAAAACTTTTTAAAATTCCATATTGGGATAGCAATTGTTCACCTCAATGATCTGTGTGCGCCCCTGGTTCGTTCTGCCCAAGCCCTGGCCCTCTGACCAACCCATCTTTTGCATGAGGCGATTGCCCACATTGCTGGAACCGATGGGCATGGCAGGGGCTGCTTGCCCAGCGTCATTCTTCTGCCTCCCCGTCTGCAACGTCTTCATGTCCTGTTCAAATATCTCCCTGCTAAGATTCGGAGGTGGTGGATCGCCCTCCCCGTACTTCAGTCTCCGCTCCTTGGCCCGGTCCCGATACCTACAGAAAGAAATTGCATCATTAATAATGCAAGTTTAGTACGCGACAGATAAGTACTTACGACAATCCCACTACTTCGCTGTTAGTTTCCAAGGCATTTTGGTTAAGTTTGACCAAGTTTTCCTTGTGCAAAGTGGATATCTTGATGTGCTTCTGCAGTATATCCATCGATTGGAAGGCACGTTTGCAGAGCTGACAGGTTAGCTTTTGGAAATCCACGTAGTCCGCTTCTTTGGGAGGTGGTGCCCTTCGAGGCACTGCAACAGCAACAGTGGCAGTGGCAGTGGCTCCGACTCCAAAGGAAGGTCCAGCAGTTGACTCATCCTCAGAATCCTCGGATGTTCCACCGAAGGCGTTGTTGGCCAGTTTACTGAGCACCGGTAGTTTCGACTGTGGCACAAGGTCTGCGCTCTTAGCCCCCCGCTCCTTTTTCTCGAGGATCGAGAATCCCAAATCAGCATATCCCCCCCCTTGCGAGGCCCGGGAAGTGCTGGGAAGTTCAGTCTCCTTTAATATTGGCTGCGGCGTTGCCACCGCAGTATAGTCCTTCTTCTGATTCAGCTGCTTGGCCCACTTTTCCATGTCCTTGACTATCTTCTTTGCCACCTTGACCTTGTCCTGCTTGTGGCCGCCGCCGCCCTCCTTGTCCTTCTCCTTCTCCTTTGCCTTTCTGGCCTCCTCCTCTTTTTGCTCGGCATCAGCCAGGACTTCCTGGAGAGCTGCCTGCGTGGAGGCAGGGGTGGCCAGCACATAGGTGCTCCTCTTCTGATCCCAGTACAGATAGGCCCTCGTTTCGTTGTTGTAGTAGTACTGCGAATGGGCATCGTAGTAGAGTCCTGTGGTGCGGTCGTAATAGTAACCGGAGGTCTCATCATACTGATACTGCGATACATCGGGAGTGGCTGCAGAAAGAGGAGATTGTGTTAAGAGGAATACGAAATTCATGCTTCTTCTTTTTCCCCATTTACGGTAGGTCTTTCCGTCGTTTCCCCTCGGCGCCTTCAAGCCCTGGGCAGCAAACGAGGCTTTTGCCCCTGCAACTGCCAGCGCTGCCATGCTGAGCGGCCCCTGCGAAGAGTTCTTCTTCTGCTGGCTGCGCTGTATGGCCGAGAGTGCCACTGCAGCTCCCGAGTTGGCCTCCGTGAGATGCGGATTAACACTTTGCTTGCTTATTTCCCTCGTGTAATAATCGGTATAGTACTGGACGTAATAGGCATGCTCGACGGGATTCGAGGCATAGACGGAGGCACTGTAGGCGGCGAGACGGGGCACATCTGCCAGGGTATAGTTTCCATTGAGTGCCGAGGCTGTCATAGCCGTAATGCCCCCACTAGGCTTGAAGGAACTGGAAGGCGGCGTTGAGAATATTTTGCGATTCTCGGGATCCTTGCAATAGGAAACTAGCACTGAAAAAAACACATACAAATTAATTACTCTTCTAAAGTTGCAGAATGAAAGTAGAAAACTAACCAGCTCGGCCGTCCAGCGAGAGCGGTGGATCCAAGGCCGTCAACCCGTTGTACATATTCATCGACTCGACGAGAGTGTCGAAATTGAGATAGCAGATGCCCCTCGACGCCTGTGTCAAGGTGTCCCGACTGATCTGCACCTTGCTGACGGTTTTCGCCTGGTCGGAGGACAAGCGGTCCTGCAGGGCAGTAAGCACGCCCTCCTCGTTTGTCAGCGCGTCCAGGTTACGCAGCATGATCTCTGCATTGGGAAAGCGTGGCAGGTTAGTGGGGACTTATGTATGTGTAGAAGATTGGCTGGGAAGAACGGCATATTGAAAGAGATTGCTCATGGTGGGATATACTTTTTGTGAGGAGGTCGCTGATCTCGTCGATCCCCTCGCCGTCACAGGGCACTGCGGCGTTGTCGCTCTCCTCCCGCGATGAGTTGCACAAAAAGCACTGGAAGCGACGCTTAAAGTTGCTGGCGCCACACTGCATAAAAATTAACACGAAGTTCTAATTAGATTTTAAGAGGGTTCTTTTTACGAATTTTTTTAAAATTCGATTTTTTTGTATTATTTATTATTTATTATTTATTATTAAAATATAGAGGATCTGAGGAAAACGCCATATAAAGGGGTTTGTAAAATTCGCATTCCTTTATGGGTAAAAAACGAAGCCCGTGGCTGTCTAGCCACCTCCATACATTTCGACAATTTTTCCTATCACCTTTTTCCCGAAAATCACCTTTTTTTTAATCTTTCTGGTATCACTTCTAGCAGTAATTTTCTTCGAATCGAACCAATTTTTTCCCCACATCTTTATCAAACAATTCTCTATGCTTCTCCAAGTACGATTTTATTTTTTTAATTTTTTGTTTAATTTTTACACCCTCCAACAGGTGAAAAAACAAGGTTGAAAATTGAACTTTCTACAAAAAAATGTAAAAAATTTAAATTAAAAAAAATCTTACTCGGAGAAGCATAGCCAAAGTAAAACTGAAAATAAATAAAATTAATTTTTCTCATTTCATGCAAGTATAAGGGTAGTTATGATACCAGAAAAATTACCCCTAAAATTTTGATGACCCCACTTTGATTCCCCATATAAACAAAGAATGAATAGCTAAATACACATTTTAAATTTCCAATAGTGTTAAGTTTAAAGATGTACAAAAGTATCTCATTATCTTGTACAGTTTTCTCACAATTAATTTCTGAAAATAGGCCAAAATTTCGGCCTCGTAATTAGAAGACCCCTTAAAAGATAATAATAGACGGTTCACGTATCTAAAAACTCTCGCGATTCCCTGGGATATTTTTAGCTAGAACTCACCTTAATGCAGGTCCAGTCTGTGGTGCGTGTGTGGCTATATTGCATGGAGACGCTATGGTCAGCCAGACGGAGCAAGCCCTGTCCGGGAGAGAGGAAACAGAAAAGAGTGAAGTTGGATTAATAACTGTGAAGGAAACTAATCATCATTTGCACAGACTACACAGTCACCAGAGGTTGGTTGCTTCTGTGTTTTTGTGTGGCAACAAAGCGCAGATGTCGCCGATGCAGTGCAGCTGAGGCTCTCCGTATTCTGAAATAATGGCTTTGAGTTCAGTTCTCTTTACAGGGCACTAAACAACAAATTTTGACTACAGAAGATTTTGGATGTGGGAGAACTACTAACTCTGAGAACTAAACTCAAAGGCATCGACTTTGGTGTTCAGCTACCGTGCGTGCCAATATTTTCGGGTTTTGCCTTCGTTTTTCTCTTTTAGGCTGATATTCAAGAAGATTCATGTTTCTTGTTTGTAGTTTGTAGTGGATACCTGAGTCAAATCCATCCATTGTCGCGCCTCCTCAACGGTTTTAAACTCGACAAATGCAAAACAGCGTGAGGCACCTAAATTTTAGATAGAAGCAGATACGAAAATGTTTTTGTCAAAAAATGTTGTTGGTTGTTTTCTCAATAGCATTGTAACACATTTTTGGGGACTGTATTTTGTTTGGGTTCTGTTATTCATACATATTTGTTGCAATAAATATTTTTTAGTGGAATTTTAATGCTGATGTCTCGTAAGCCATGTATAATTGGATTTTCATAAATCCCATTCCGAACTCATATTCCTGGTCACAAAATACTCACGCTTTTTATTTATTTCTCTTTTCTTTTTTCACTTTTCAATGTAAATCATATTTAACTCGCGGTAATGTAACCCACCTGATGGCTGCTTCCTCATCACGCGTATAGATGCGGGCTCCATGTTGACTTTTATCAGCTCGCCCATTATCTGTGTGGGGGGTAGTAGAATCATTATTTCCCATTGTAAATCATTGTAATTATTAATGGTTTTACGTCTGCTTCTGTGACGTATTTCTTCAAGCCGAAGAGGATGATGTTGTTGGACGGTTCCGTGCTGTTCTGGTGGGGTTGCTCGTGCTTCTCCCGCATCTCATCGCCCTCATAACTGTCATCGTCCGAGGAATAGCGTCTTTCGCGAGAACGCTCCCTGGCCCTATCCTTGATGGACATCTCATTATTGTTGCCATTGCTATTATTATTAGGACTGTAATTAAGAATTTAAGAAGTATTTATCATTTTAGTCTTGTCTCTGGATGTTGGATTTGAATAAAAAAAAAAACAAAATAATATTTAAAAAGAAGGAGATCATTCTGGAGAATCAGTCATATGGCCACATAGTTTCTTTTTTTACTACAATTTACTCAAAGAGCTTTTACCTCTTAGACGTGAGCATGAATTATGTATTAGTCAATTTGTAAATGAATTCACATTGCCTTAAGTACCGCTTAACGAAAAGCTTATCCTAAGTCGACAGTTGCTTTCTTACTTCTTAGTTTTGTATTCATTTAAGTGTATGTTTGTGGGGGGTGGGATTAATATATTAAAAACCATAAAACAACACAACATTATAACAATTTGTTACATTATTGTATAAATATTTGCAGATATAGGATTTATAGAAAATGTTCCGCACTTTAAAAATGTAAATTTTAATCTTTTATGCAGACCATAAACCATAGCTTGACTTGTATTTAAATGTAGGACTTGATTCTACTCTGGCGATACATTCGGTTTCGTAATTTTTGAAGTACCTTCAAGTTGGTCCTCATTTTTCTTACCTGTCGCGTTCCAATTCCTCTTCATAATCATCATAGCTACGCTGTCGCGACTCTCGATCGCGGTTCATCCAGCGATCATTGCGATCAAGGTCGTCGTCCATCTCTCTAGGATCGAAGCAATCATGCTCCCATTTATCACTTCTGCCACGATCACGGCGGTCATAGTTGCTGTTTTGGTTTCGGCTTTCATAATTGTCCCGATCACGCCGGTCATGTCTGTCATCGTTGCGATGCTGGCGATTGAGATCAAAGGTCTTACGCGTACCATAGTGGCGTTGATCCTCCTGGTAGTCCTCGTTGATCAGATCGCGATAGAGGTCGTGATCTGGGCTGGGGCCGTGGTGGCGTCTATAATGCGATGAACGGTCCCGGCTGCGAGATCTGGATTGGCGGCGCCTATTGCGTTCTCTTGACAAACAAAATAACGTTATTTAAGCATAAAGTAATCCATAGTTAAGAATGGTTCTTACCTGGATCGGGATCGAGAACGACTATATCGCCTGTGACCCATACCGGTTCCGTTTCCATTGCCACCGGAAAAGCTGCGTCCATACCGAAAATCCATATCTAATAAGAATGAATCGATGGTAATTACATTTAACTCTTTCGCGACTCGTACCAAATTGCTGTCTTACTTGTTCGTCGTCACGTGGCTGAAAGCAGGATGCGAAAACTAGTTAAAATTGCTCGCTCTCCGTGCCAGCTTTTACATTGGAAATGATAGAAATCGAATTCTAGGCACCCAAAACACAAAACGAAAAAGTCTCGGCCTCCTTTTCAGTGTTGCCAGATAAAATGTGTCCTTCACCCTAAAATATCTCGGAACAGTTGCAATTTTACCCTAAAAAATCCAGATGTTTACATAAATTCAAAAAATCGATTCATTTGAAGCACAAAAATAATATGTCTTTATGACGTTGTGCAAACTGTGGCATGAATAAAAACATTAAGAAACAAAATAAACACTTTGTGGTTTATCTAAGGGAACACTTGCTCAAAACCCACACCATTTCTGATATCGATACCCCCTGTTATCAGCCAGTGTTGATAAACCGCGCCCAGTTAAAACGCAGTTATCATCGAATTGCGGGAATCCACACACAATTCCAGTTTTGCGATATTATTTAAATTTTATTAATGTACAACTAAATAAGACTGGATTCTCTTAAACATAACTCATTTCTTAATCTAAATAAAATTATTGGCTATTCAAGACCTTTTCACGTCTCCCTGACAAGTCCAAGGCAGGCTCTAAACCAAGAATATGGTTTTTCTGATTCACTGGCGCCTAGTTTGAAGAATTAATCGTAAGAATTTCGAAAAATCAGAAAATGTAATGGAGAAAACATTTGCCCTTACAATATAATAATCTATTAGCTCAAACTTTTTGAAGAGAACCTAGCTCTTTGTTTGAGAATTAACCTATTCTCATGCATTCTCATATCGCTGCTTCATCATCTTCTTGATGTAGGATTTATAGTCGTTGCCCGGTATCATATTGCCCGCCTTGTTTCCCAGACCCACATTGTTTGTGCGTCCTTCAGCCTGTGAATTAAATGTTTTAATATATTTACATTTGTGTTTTTGCTTATTTTTGTTTACCTCTATGATCTGTGTGCGACCCTGGTTCTTTCTTCCCAAGCCCTGGCCCTCTGACCAGCCCATCTTCTGTAGCAGGCGACTGCCCACATTGCTAGAGCTGATGGGCATGGCGGCAGCCGTTCCCGAGTTGTCCTTCTGCCTCGTCTGCAAGGTCTTGATCTCCTGCTCGAAGCGCTCTCTGCTTCGATTTGGTGGCGGGGGATCGCTCTCTCCGTACTTAAGCCTTCTCTCCTTGGCCCGATCACGATAGCTGAGGAGAAACGTAATTATTCAGAGAGAAGCTCTACTGCAATCTCTTCGCTTCATATAAATTTCACTTACGATAGGCCCTCGTCAACGCCGGCGACTCCTGCTGAGCTTTGGTTGAGCTTCGCCAAGTTTTCCTTGTGCAAATTGGACATCTTCAAGTGCTTCTGAAGGATGTCCAGCGACTGGAAGGCACGTTTGCAGAGCTGACAAGTTAATTTTTGGAAGTCCACGTAGTCGGATTCATCGACACTACCACCAGGTCCAGCTCCAGCTCCCATTGAACTCTGCATATTCTGTAAGTTGCCAGCAGCAGCACTTTCCTCTTCAGAGTCCGAACCTCCGCCATACGCATTTACAATCTTGTTTGTTCCGGGCGGTCCTCCAGCCTGCTGTGACATGAAGTCGGTGAGCTTGGCCCTCTCCTTCTTTTCCAAGATGGAGAATCCCAGGTCGGCATAGCCACCTTGAGAGCCTCGCGAGGTGCTGGGACCACCGTCGTTGGCCGAAAGGATGGGCTGAGGTGTAGCCACCACAGTGTAGTCCTTCTTCTGGTTCAGCTGCTTGGCCCACTTTTCCATATCCTTGACTATCTTTTTGGCCACCTTGACCTTATCGTGCTTGTTGCCGCCGCCGCCCTCCTTGTCCTTCTCCTTGGCATCCTTCGCCTTTTTGGCATCATCCTCCTTCTGTTCTGTGGAGGCGTCAGCCAAGACTTCCTGGAGAGCTGCCTGCGTGGAGGCAGGGGTGGCCAGCACATAGGTGCTCCTCTTCTGATCCCAGTACAGATAGGCCCCCGTTTCGTTGTTGTAGTAGTACTGCGAATGGGCATCGTAGTAGAGTCCAGTGGTGCGGTCGTAGTAGTAGCCCGAGGTCTCATCATACTGATACTGTGATACATCGGGAGTGGCTGCAGAAAGAGAAGATTATTAATCTCCTTCGCCAAATCGAAGCTTTTGCTTCCAACTTACGGTACGTCTTTCCGTCGTTTCCCCTGGGCGCAGCACTTGTTGTGGCTTGGGCAGCAAAAGAAGCCTTTACCTCAGCGGCTGCTTGGGCAGCTGCTGCGGCCGCCGCTGTAATCGTGGTCTCGATACTGTTCATCTTCTTCTGCTTACGCTGTATGGCCGAAAGGGCCACAGCAGCCCCCGAATTCGCCTCCGTCAATTGGGGATCCCCGCTGCCGCTCTTCTTGCTTATCTCGGCCGTGTAAAAGTCAGTGTAATATTGAACGTAGTGCGCCTGCTCCGCGGGATTCGAAGCGTATAACGAGGCACTGTACTCGGCGAGGCGTGGCACATCTGCCAGTGTGTAGTTGCCCCCCAGACCCGAAGGTGACACCATTGCAGCAGCATCTCTACTCTGATGCAAGCTTTCTTCGCTTGCCTTCTTTGCTATTGCACTTGCATCCTTGGACCCAGGTCCTTGGTGTTCCTCTGCGTCAATGCAATATGTAATGGAAACTGCAATGGGAATGGGTAAATAATGCAAATAAATAAATTAAATATTGTAAATAAAATAAATAAATAAAATAAATGTAAATAACTAAATATCGATAGGATAGCCTTAAGAACAAGCGATAGTATTATCTATATATCGAATGTAGATAAATGATCAAGGAGGGGGAAGAACTTAATCGATCGATAACTTAAGAGAGAAACATCGTTAATAAAGAACTTAAAATATTGTTACATTATTAACATTATATTTCTTACCAGGACGATCGTCCAGAGTGAGGGGTGGATTTAGTGCAGTCAGGCCATTATGGACATTCATTGAGTCGAGCAGCGTTTCGAAGTGTAGGTAACAAATGCCTCGAGATGCCTGAGTCAAGGTGTCTCGGCTTATAAGCACCTTGCTTACCGTCTTGGTCAGGTCAGGCAAGTGCTGCTGGAGGGCGGTGAGCACACCCTCTTCATTGGTTAACGCGTCCAGGTTTCGCAGCATGATCTCTGAAAGTGGAGTGTGGATTATTGTGATGTTTTCTTTCTTTCTTTCTGCTTGGGTGTCGAAATTTCTATACTTTTGGTGAGGCTGTTGCTGACTTCATCCACGCCCTCGCTACCGCCAACGCTTTCGGCCTCCTCTCGGGATGTCTTGCACACGAAGCAATAGCATCGAAACTTGAAGTTACAGACGCCACACTGGAATAGGAAAGAAAGTCAGGCGGCGGCTATCAACACAAACTAAATGCTAACTTAAAAGTTAATCGCACCTTGCTGCAGTTCCAATCCTGTATACGTGTGTGGCTGTACTGCATGGTCAACCGATGATCGCCCAACTTGAGAATACCCTGGGGAGCAGGGAGCAGCAGACATGGAAAAAAGAGAGAGAGAGAAGGGAAAGCGAGAATTAGAATTCGGGAAATCAGTCCTTTTTTTTAACACTCTACACAGTCACCAGATTGCTTCTGTGTTTCGTAACGCGAAGTTGTTGCTGCCGATGATATCCTAAAGGGATTTTCCCAAGGCAATAAGCATGAAAGAAGTGTTTCAAGTTTATAGATTTTTTGGAAACTGGAAAAAGGGAAAAACAAGGAAACTAAGAAACACATCGTTTCGAGATCATTGCCCAGGGAAGATCCTTGGCTTCTGGTTGATAGATCGAAAGGTTCAAAGGGTTTCTCTGGTCGCTGGGTACCTGAGTAATCTCCATCCATTGCTTCGCCTCTTCAACGGTTGTAAACTCGACAAACGCTATACCGCGTGATGAATCTAAATTATCGGATAGAAGCAGATACAAAATGGTTTCGTCAAAAAATGTTGAATGTTTTGATAGGTTTGTAACATTTGTTTTGTTTTGTTTTTGTTTTTGCGGGAAATTGTTTTGTTTGTTTTCATTTCTGTGGCCGGGTTAAATTCGTTTGGTACACAACAAGTACAATGTGGTTTCCGATAGCTCAGATAGCTCAGCCGTATGCACTTTTCCGATCTGTGTACTTACTTCTTTGCTGCTGAGGCATCGCAGCGGTGTCGGGGCAAAAGCGTTTGCCATGCTTCCGAATAATCCGAATGCAGGCCGGCTCCATGTTCATCTTAATAAGTTCGCTCATGATCTGAAAGGGATCTCTTTGCTGTAATGCTTACTTGGAGAAGATGATTGTACGGGGACTTACATCTGCTCTGGTTATTTCCATGGTAAGCCCGAGTATAATAATTATGTTAAGGGGCTCTTGGGAATTCCCGTTCTTATTTCTGCGCATCTGTCCCTCATCCAAGTCCTCGTCTGATGAGCCTCCCCTTCGGTGCCGATCTTGATGCCGATCTTGATTGCGGTCATGATTCCAATCCTGATCTCGGTCGTGCTCCCAATCTCGTTCTCGTTCCCGATTATTCCCAACGCCGTTGTTATTGTTTGGACGACTATCTCTGGGGCGACTAAGAGAGATAGGAGATTGACAGGATTTTGCTGAATAAATGCTTACTTTTTATCTGCTTACCTCATCCGCTCGTGGCTCCTCCCCCTATCATCGTGCTCGTTCGAATAATTCCTGTTCCAGGGTCTCTTCGGCTCCCTGTCTTGAAACCTTTCCGATCTCTCCATGGAAGTGCGTTCGCGGGCCTCGAAATCCCTCCAACGCTGATCGTTGTCAAAGTTCTCATGATGATCTCCTCGACCTCTGTCGTTATCCCTGCTGTTGTTCCTATGGTTGCGATTCTGCTCAAAGTTATCCTCTCGCCGAAATGGACGATTATTAAAGTTATTCCTTGGATTGTAATTGCGCTGGTCATCCCTGTAGTCATCGTTGATCAGATTGTGATACAAGTCATGGTCTCCACCGCCTGCACCTCCTCCGCGTCCAACACGCTCGTCGTGCCTAAAGGTGGGTGAGCGGTCCCGACTCCGAGAACGAGAATTGCGTTGTCGGAATCCGACGCCGCCGCCGCCGCCGCCACCTCCTCCTCCGCCAAAGCCACGATTGCGCTCACTGGGAATAATAATGGGATTCAGAATTCAGATTCAGATGTGTATAGGGGTGGCCCTTGTATTATTTTTACCGTGACCGAGACCGGGATCTACTGAAACGGGAGCGGGATCTGTTGTAGCAGACGGTGCTATTGCTGCCCCTTCCCCCACTACACTCGTTGCCACTGCCCCCCGAGTAGCTGCGTCGATTACGCGAGTCCATAACCGACTTTTACTTGTTTATCCGTAAGCGCGGCACGCATATATATCTGGTCGGCTTTTATCTAGGGCTCTCGGCGCCCAACAAAACCTAATTATGATTATTAAGACCAAATCTTTTTTTTCTCAAGAATCCTGGTCCCTCACGCCATTCACTACGAATGATATGATATCGATAATCGCCGCAAAACTAGAGATGATACGTGAAAATTCACGTTTTATAAATTAATCCTATGTGTTTAATGTTTAATTTCTTTATTTTTCCAATATTTTGTCCAGCCAAAGAGATCGCACAAAACTAAATAACAATTTATTAAAATATTCTGATTTTATAAATTTTATTGGTCTGAAATAAATTTTTATTTTTAAGGTCGCTTAAATAAAGCACGTTTTACTTAAATTTTGTTTACAAATTAGTAAAAACAAAGTGGTACAAATTAAATAAAAACGAAGAACACATCGGAAACATTCAACAAATTTAACGCCCATCTCTAATAACCAGCGCCTAGTGCTGAGAACACGTAATATTTCGCAACTTCACAACACTATCGTACATCGTGTTTGGGGAAAAACCAACTTATATTGTTTTGTATCGATCTAAACTCAGACTTCCCCCTAAATCGTCCGACAACAAAGGCAGCTTATCGGCCAGCGATTGGATCACCGCAGTATTTAAATAGCAGAAGGAAACGATGAAGAAAGTTTTATTAACAAAGTCGCAGCACATCCAGGCAGTCGCCACCGCAGATCTCTCCTCCAAGCAGCCAGCGCCTGTTCGTGTTGTTGCGAAGCCCATGGCTGCTCAGTTAAGCACTGCCACCTATATACAACGCAAGTCCTTCCAGACCATTTACGAGGATATCTTTAAATTACTCATGCGGATTCCCGATAAAGCTCTACAACAACGCGTGGTCGACGCGATTAATGGACGCAATAGCGCTGATAAGGCTACTATCTCCCATCAAGGTAAACAGTGCTCTTGTGGAGCCCAAAAAGTGGATGCCTTCACGCAAACAGAGACGGAAACCGATTTCAGGGATGCCACAAGTGGCACAATCAAGAATATGGCCTTGAAATACGAGGAAAATCCTGCGATCAAGCATGAATCAGTCGATCATAAGGCGGCCGGAACGTCCAGTGAACCCAGTCCGACCTCCACTCCCATTGCGTCACCCAATCAGCCCGTTAAAGTGGCTAAGAAACGAGGAAGAAAGCGCAACACCTGCGTGCCAAAGGTGGTCAAGAGATCGGCGGCTGAAATGGCTCTCCAGGAACGCGAGGAAAAACAGCTCACTCCCGTAGTTACCAAGCGGAGAAAACAAGAGGTATCTGTAAGTACAGTTTACTGCTTTCATTTAATAAATATAGGCTTTACCATAAAGAAAATCTGTTTTTTCACCTTTAAAAAAACACTATTTATTTATTTTTTTTTTTTTTAAGACCTCGGCAAGCGTCCCAAAACCAACACAAGAGCGTCGAGAGTCAAGCTGCTCGGATCTATCTATTCAGCTAGATCTACACGATATTAACCGGGTGCAGGACTATATAAATGATGGTACAGACAGTAAACACATTAGAAACAAGATCGTTCAAATAATGGCCGATGAATTCAAGAAGGTGAAAATGTCGGAGGAGGGATTACTGTGAGTAATTTATATATATTTTTAAAAATCATTATTTTGAGTTTTTATATTATAGAGACATTAAAAAATCCATATGCTTTCACACTTTCAGACCCATTCACGATTACATACTGCGCAATGACATTTATGGAGTTAAGCGTCAGATTTTTGTGTGCAGTCACGCCAAGTTGGACATCAATGAACTACTCACCGAAGATGGCGAAGATTGCCTTCAGCTTGCATTGACAAACGAAACGGATCCAGAGATCACATCGCTTATTTTGAGAGCTGATTGCCTAACTGATCACGTTTACGAGAACTCCAATACAGCCCTCCACTTGGCGGTGATTAATAACATAAACGTTGAGTCCATTAAGATACTGTTGGGCATCATCGATCTGAATCTTCTGCTAGAGACCAACGACGACGGTTATACAGTTTTGCACCTGGCTGTACGTCAGAATCAGTTCCTTATTGCCGAGGCAATATTCGATATAATAGACAAGCGGGACCTGGGGGAAGCGGTCTACCAGAGAGCAATTGAGGTGCCAGCAGGCTGTGATGAAAGGGACGAAAAGGCCTTTGCCAAGTATTATGATCGGGCCTGCGATAGCCTGCATGCGAATAAGTATAAATTAAAGAACCGTCGGCTCAAAATGAACGTTATCAACGCCACAGAGGCTAGGGCGGGGAATACGCCGCTTTTCTATGCCGTCGAATGCGAGCAAGGTACGAGATTTAAATTCATTATATTTATGTATGTATATAGAAAGATATGGGGTGTTGTGGCACACGTTTATACATACATATATCTAATTGTTTACTATAAAATTTGTTTTATCTTATCTTATTAACAGAACATTTTTGTTATTTCCTGCTGGCCCACCTGGCCGATCCCGACGAGGAGAACTTGAGCGGGTATTCCCCGAAATCGTTCCACTACGAATACGCTCGCATTTTGCGTCTCAACTTGAGGGTTTCTCGGGTCATGGACAAAGTGACCGCCATTTTAAATTCTTGACATTAATTGGTCATACATTAATTGTAAATATATATTATAAATTTCTTTAAGAAGTTAATTAACCCCCCAGTTTAAGTCAAAATTGGTTTCCTTGAGCTTGGTCAGATTCATGGGTTGCAGCGATGGTGGAAGTAATCCCGACTGGTGATAAGATTTCCAGGGCCATTTCTTAGCTTTATTCTTCTTTTTACGGATAGCTGACTTCTTCTGATCATTAACTAAAATAAAATACAAACGTTAATAGCCTAATATTGGGTGGCAAATGCAAAATTTAACAATCTCACCTATTTTTTGCAACTCTAATAATTCCTTCTCACTATAATGACAATAGTTGCAATACAACTCAAACTTACAATAGCCACCAAAATATCGTTTACATGACTTTTTCATACGCTCTGATTCCAGAATTTTTTTTGGATCTGCATATACAAAAATGCAACATTTAAATTTAAAAATGTAAAAACAATATTACTTGTCGGTTAGTGATTTTACCATCGAATCGCCGCATGTAATTAACCCTTGCAATTGTGTGGGCGATGCCTCGATTGTGAAGTTTTCGTACGTTTATGTCGTTTTTCATGAAACAGCAACAATAATCGCAGTAGTAACTTTTTCCACCCATTGCTAAACAACAAAAAAGTAAACAATACAAACTCTGCGTAGAGATGACAAAGTTGTTTATTGAGCGATAGGTTTATCGATAGGCAGATGTGTGAAATACCAAACAATTTATTAGTTGAAAAATGTTATATTCTGATGTAGTTAGTGAATATTTGGGCCTCTTTTTCAAAACTACGGGAAATACAGTTCCCTGTACTGAGTGGAAATCATCAAAAGAACAAAACGAAAATACTTAATAATAATCTCAAATCTTGGCGAATAATTAATAATAATAATTTTAATATATTAAATGTGACATTTATGATTTAGAAATTGTTTTGCGCATTTCACATTAATCGAATCGAATCTATCGGAAACGTCAGTTTGTTGACCTTGAGGATCGGATTGTGCCCACCGCTATCTGAGTGTGCAGATTTTTTGCAACACTGCCCTTCGTGGTGAATGACAAATCCGTTTTGTCGGCTTTTTTTCGGAACAGAGAGGAAGGAGTTTAACGCCCAGACACTAAATCATGGAGCCATCGCTGGATAACTACAAGCTGAGCTGCGAGCTACTGGGCCACAGCATGGACGTGCGGGCAGTGGCAGTGGCAGGCAGCGTCCCCGACGGTGGAGGTCAGATCATTGTGTCTGGTTCACGGGACAAGAGTGCGAAGCTCTGGCGGCCAAGCGGGTGAGTTCGGTGCACGGCTTAAAGCTTAAAGTTTAGACGCTATTTTAAGAGCGTTGTTCCCAATCCAGAAACGAGTATTTGGAGAGCCTGACGCTGCAGGATCACAAGAACTTTATATCGTACATCTACTTCCTGGAGTCTGAGCAGTGGATCTGCACGGCCAGCAACGACGCCACCATTTGCATTTACAAGCAGGAAAACGGTTTTGTGCCCCTGCTTACCCTAAAAGGCCACACTTCCACGGTCTGCGCTCTGGCCGGGGGACTAAAGTCCCGTAGCCTGATCAGTGGCAGTTGGGACAAGACGGCCAGGGTGTGGAGCATCAGCGAGACGGGTGAAGTAGCCTTCATTGCGCTAGAGGGCCATGAGGCGGCCGTTTGGGCCGTGGAAACGCTGCCGGAACAGCGGAAATACGTGACTGGAGGAGCGGACAAGAACATCTACTACTGGAACGAGAAGGGCGAAAAGCTGAGGCTGCTCAAGGGGCACACGGACTGTGTACGCAGCCTAATCGGCCTGGAGGCCAACACTCTGCTCTCCTGCGGCAACGACGCCATTCTTCGCTTCTGGAACGAGGACGGCGAGTGCGTCCGGCAGTTGAGCGGGCACACCAACTACATCTACGCGATGGCCAGGAATCAGGCCTTGGGCGACCAGGTTGTGGTGTCCTGTGGCGAGGACAGCACGCTGCGAATGTGGAATGTCATCACTGGCACCGAACTGGGTGCCCCTATCCTGCATCCAGCGATTTCTGTCTGGTCTGTGGCGTGCCTGAAGAACGGAGACATCGTCACCGGCTGCAGCGATGGTGTGGTGAGGATCTTCAGCCAGGAGCCATCTCGCCAGGCGAGCGAGGGTCTTCTGAGTGCCTTCGATATGGCAGTTGCCACGCGAAAGTCTCAGATGACCGAGGAGATTGGAGGTGTCAAGAAAACGGAGTAAGGCTACAAGAGGAAGTGCCTCATCAAGAGAGGTCTCCTAACGGCTATCTATCTTCCATTAGTCTTCCAGGTCCGGAGGCCCTGCTCTCGAACGGAACGCGTGAGGGACAAACGAAGATGGTGCGACATCCGGACGGTTCCGTCAAGGCGTATAGCTGGGACATGGGCAATTGGAATCTAATCGGAGATGTGACCGGAGCATCTGGCGGCACACAGGCCAGTTCCGGGAAAAAGCTGCACGAGGGAAAGGAGTACGACTTTGTGTTCAATGTCGACATCTCTGATACGGCACCGCCTATTAAGTTGCCCTACAACCGGGGCGAGGATCCCTGGCAGGCGGCCCAGGCCTTCATTCATCGTCACGAACTCCCGCAGGCTTACCTCGACCAAGTGGCCAACTTTATAGTGAAAAACTCGGAGAGTGCTTCTGCGCCAGTTGTGGAAAATCGAGCGCCAAGTGGCTACCAGGATCCGTTTACCGGCGGCTCTCGTTACGTTCCCGGTTCAAGCAACACGAATTTGCAAAGCGGTGGCAATGTTGATCCCTTTACGGGCTCCTCAAGTTACTCCACCACCGGTGGTGGTAGCAGCAGCAATTCCCAGTCGCGCATAGATGTGAATTTTGTGCGTTCGGGGGATAAGCACTTTCCCGTGAGCAGCTACCGCACTTTTGACACCTGTGATGCCAGCAAAGTTTTGGAGAAAATGAAGTACGTAGCCGCTGGTTGCGTTTTTTTTCCTCTCTCATTTATTTGTTTCTTCTTAAAGAGAGTTCAACAATAAGCTTACGCCATCCGATGGAAAAGTTGGAGACGAGGTCCTGCTGGCTGTCATCAAACTCACGGAGCCGTCACCAGAACTGGACTTGACCTCACTCGAAGCCCTGATCATTCTGCTGAAGTGGCCAGCGGCCATGCTCTTCCCTGTGCTGGACATCCTGCGCCTGGCCGTCCGCAATGAGGCCATTTTCAGTATCCTGAACAACAGCCACAGCTTCCTGGGGCTCGTGATGCCGCATCTAGCCGGATCGGCTGCCAACCAGTTGATGGTTGTGCGCTGCCTGGCCAATAGTTTGAGCCACACCACCGGACGACAGCAGGTGGAAAAGCGACTGCCACAGATCGTCGAGCTGATTGGGGGGGGCATCAAGGCGGGCAGTGCCAATCTCCAGATTGCAGTGGCCACCTTTTATCTAAACGTGACCATATCGCAGACATTGGGTGTGGCCAAGTCGGAGGCGTGTCATGAGGTCACCTCCGGTGTGGTGGAGCTGCTCAAGTGGGCCAAGGACCTGGAAGCCTGCTACCGTTCCATGCAGGCCATCGGCAACTTGACAACCACTCCCTGTGGCCAGGAGACGATTGCCCAAGTGGTGTCCGTGGACTATGTGATGGACAAGCTGAGGGAGCTGTCCAGCACTCCGCAGGGCGAAAACTTTAGCAAGGTGAATTCGGCGGGCAACGCCCTCTTGGCTGCCTTCTAGGATCGGATCGGAGCCACACACACTATCAGTCAAAATTATTTAAATGGGAGAGAAATGGAGTTTTTTTCTAAATATAAAATAAACGATATTCCTATGGTGTTTGGGGCCGTCTGGTTACGGGATGAAGCTCTTCCAATCTTCCCTTTGAAGGGAAAGGCCTCTCTCTCTTTCAGGTCCCGTGCGCATTCTTGACGTGCCTCGCCAGGTTTGAGCTCGTTACAAAGTTCTTTGTGCACTCAGTGCACTGGTAGGGCCGCACCCCAAAGTGGGTCTGCATGTGACTCTCCAGGCTGGTTTGGTACTGGAAATCCTTGGGGCACTCGGTGCACTTGTAAGGCTTTTCTCCCGAGTGCGTCCGCATGTGCGCTTGGAGGGAATAATTCTGGGTATAGGAGCTGGGACAGAGGGCACACTTAAAGGGGCGCTCGCCCGTGTGCATTCTCATGTGGCGCTTCAGATCCTGGTTCGTAATAAATGCCTTGGGGCAGACGGAACAGTCGTACGGTCGTTCGCCTGTGTGGATCCGGACATGCTCGGTGAGCCCGGAATGTTTGGCAAAGGCTTTGGGACAGTGGGTGCACTTGTACGGTCTCTCGCCGGAGTGCGTCCGGAAGTGGACCTTCAGGCACTGCCTGTTGATAAACGACTTGGGACAGAGGGAACAACTGTACGGCCTTTCACCCGTGTGCGTCCGGATGTGAACTTTGAGATATGGCTCACCCGTGAAGGCCTTGGAGCAGTGGGGACAACTGAAGGGCTTCTCGCCCGAGTGGGTTCGTATATGCATTTTGAGGTTGTGCTTCACCTTGAAGGCTTTCGGGCATTGCGGACACTTGAAAGGCCTCTCCTCGAAATGGGTGCGAATGTGATTCCGGAGGTTATCCTTTACGATACAAGTCTTTGGGCAATGCGGGCACTGGAACGGCCGATCGCCGGTGTGGGTGCGCATGTGCACCTTGAGATGATACAGAGCTGTGAAGGCCTTCGGACAGTGCGTGCACTCGAAGGGTCGTTCTCCGGTGTGGGATCGGTAGTGCCTGTTAAGGTGTGCAGCCGTGCCGAAGGTTTTTGAGCAGTTTTCACACTTGTGTGGACTGTCGCCCGTGTGTCGCCCGCGGATGTGGATTTTGAGCTGAGCCAAAAGCCGAAATCCCTTCGGACAATGGGAACACTTATGCCGGAGATTCGCGTACTTATTATCATCTGCAGCTTTCTCGCTTTCATCATTATAACCTTCCTCATCTTCCAGTAAGTCATTGTCCATTTCCTCGCTTTTCACCTGGCAATCAAATAGATCAATTTCTTCCTCAGACTCTAGCTCCTCATCGATTGGTTCGTTTTTTACTTGGCACGGGAACCGCTCACTAAAGGGATCCTCCTCTGGTGGTGCATCCTCTTCTGCAAGTTCACTTTCTGCATTATCAATGTACTTGTAGGTATACATATCCCCTGATCCTTGTTTATTCTCTTCAATGACTTCTTTTTTTACTGAATTAACCATCTGGATCTCACCGATTTCCTGTGAATCCTCCTCCTCTTCCATGACTTCTGTCTTTACTTGTTTTGGGAATCGATCTGTAATTGAATCCTCTTCTTCCTCAAGCTGGCTTTCTTCGATTTCCTCTTTGATGATGCCTTGGCTGTGGAACTGCAAAGGAGCTGCCCTTTCGTCCTCCAGGAATTCCGCCTTAAATGTGAGCTTAGAACCATCCATACTTCCCAGTTTATCCAACGGATACGAGTAACTGACGTGTAAGCATAAACAGTTCACTAATCGGTTAGAGATGCCAAGAAAGATCAACTTTATCCAGTGACTAGCAGCAATCAGCGGCCTAGAAACTTGTATGTTTACTTTTTATACATTAAACACAAGATACTAAAATTGGTGATATCAAGAAAACTGTTAAAAATGTATCAATATTTCGTTTAGCTAACATTTAACGTGTTAAAAAAAAAGTAAACAATAACACCTTATTTGTAAAATGTTGTGCTCAGTGCTGCCAGATGAAAATTTCGACTTTCCCCTAAAAAATCTCAACAAGTTGAAATTTGGCTCTGTGAAATAAGTCCCCAAACCAAAAATGAAATAATTCCCCAAACTTTGGGGAGTTATTTCATAATAAAATAAGTCCCCAAATTTAAGAATGAAAGAACTCCCCAATCTTAAAAAAAAATGACACATGGAAAAATGAAATAAGTCCCCAAAAATTTGTTTGGAATACAACAAACAACGATTTTTTGGGGACTTATTTAATTTTTTTTACCAAATTATGAAATAAGTTACAAAAAAAATGAAATAAGTCCCCAAAAAACTGTAATGTCATAAGAATTAAGAATTAAGAATTAATTCACATAAAAAATACATTGTGCAAAGTTTTTATCAGATAGCTCTAAAACTAAAAGGCTAGTTTGTAATAATTTTGAATATAACAATAATATTATACACGCTAATCTATATGAGATTTGGAATGTTGGGGTTTGTCCGCTGTCGAGGAATCCCCCGATGGATGTTGCCGGTTGTTAATTCGATCCAAGAGCTCACCTTTCCAACGCTCTTCTGGTACGCCCTTGGCCCAATCCGGAATAGTAATATTCGGCAAGGTGATGGTGGACATGGCCTTAAGAATCTGAAATTAAACAAAACGTTACTGCACCCTTTGAGTAGATCCCTTTCATTCAGTAACCTGTTCTGTTCGAGTCTTATCCAGCTCCATTTGCAGTTCTTTGGGCCTGGGCTCATTCCACACTTGCCGCTCGATTTCCACATCCGCAGACTCTATCGGTGGCATATTGGGATCGCCGTGAGTGACTGGGGCCGTCATCAGGTCGATATCTTCGTCGTTTTCTGCTGCTGCTGTGGCCGCCTCCGGTTGTCCAGAGGCAGACACCGCGGTGTCTGTTGCATCGTTACCCTCATCCATGGCCAATGGTTGGTAACCATCGTAAGCGTCCGTGTCGTCGTCATCTTCGTCACTCTGCGTGCCTATATGCGGATGGTCAACCGCCGGGGTTGGAAACATCTCGTGGCCAGGATCTGTAGGTAATTCGGGACCTCCCATTGTCGTTTTTGTATATTTTAATTTTTTGACAATAACAATAATATCAGCGTGACCGAATCGATAACTATAGAAATACCACCAATAAATACCGAAAACTAAAATTTCAGTGAAGAACATACCGTTATAATTTAATTTTCAATAAAAACTACAATTTTACTTGTGCAAAGTATTTGTTTTTACTTTTAAAACTAAAACTAATTTAAAATTTTGAATAATTAACGAATATCCTTGAAACACGCTAATCTATATCATTTGAATATATGGGGTTTGTCCGCTGTCGAAACCCCCGACGGATGTTGTACGGTTGTAATTCAAACAAAAAACACATGTACCAACGCTCTTTTGGTACTTGGCAAAATTTGGAACTTATAGCTCTTCGGCAAGGTAATATGACTTGGTGTTAAGGTCTGAATTTCGAACAAATCGTTCCCCTTTCAGTAGATACCTTTCATTAAAAAAACTGTACTCGAGTCTTACGCAGCTGCATTCAAGACTTGGGCCTGAATTTATTCGCAAACCAGTTCAAGCACTGATTTCCACTCGCGGACTTGATGAAAGATTTTAGATCGCCGTTAATTTTAATGTAGTATATATCAAGTCGATACTTCGTAATTTATTTGATTCTGATTTAAAAATATTAAGTCCGTTTCCTTTTTTCAGAGGCAAATACTTGTCGGTGTCTGTTGCATCGTTACCTCAGGTCGCATGTGCCAATGTTTGGCCATCGTACGTTTCCGTGATGTTTTTACTATTCGTCAGCATATTAGAGCCGTATAAGTGGATGGTAACTCTTTTGCCTCTGGTTGCAACATCTCGTGCCAGTGATGATAGGTAAGTCAAAACTCCAAGCAATGTTCCTCTGCATATTTTGGAGATTTATATCAAAACAACAACATGATCTTCTGACCAATGGTGTTTTTCATAAAAATACCACGAAAAAATTGCGAAAAGCTAAAATTTGCAGTTCCGAATATACCGTTCAAAATTTGATTTTAAAATAAAACCTACAAGGCTACTTTATTAAATTGATCTATTTAAACATTAGTTTTTTCAAGTCTAACAATGTATAAAAACATACTAATTTAATTTAATAATTATCGTTTTTTGCCTTTGTTGTAATTTCATGAAAAAAACTTTCTTCTAAAATATTTTTTTTTTATGAAAAAACAAATTTTAATTACTGCATAGTCTTGTCAATAATTGTTTTCGTTCCTTCTTTTCCCTTCAAAAAGTCTTTCCCCTAGAATATAATTTTAATCATTTGTTAATTCTGAAATGAGTTCATCTCATTTTGTAACCGTTATGATATTTCATAAATCTATTTAACATAAAATAATAACATTTTCAGTATGAGAACCCCAAATGTGAACAAGCAATACTTTTGTAAAAAGGATAAAACATATATTTTAATTAATACATATATCCAGAAGCAGGAGTCGTCGCAGCTGTGCTGCCTGCATCGGGAGCACTACCCACCTTCTGCAGCGGCACTATCGTAGACTTAATATCCCTATTTGAGGTTTTTCGTAGTTCAGTGGCCGCGTGCTGCAGCTGCATGGTGCACTCGCTGCTGGCTCCGTTCAGGGTGAGGTGCGCGCACTCCTTCTCCAAGAGCATGGCCAAGGCCTCGAGCAGCTCCACAAATCCCAGGGCCAAGGCGGCCCGACGAATTCGATTAAGCTCCTTATAGAAATTCTGCGTCTTGTCCGGCATTTTCTTGGCATGCCGAAGGACTTTCTGGACGTCCGACTGTAGACTTGCCTGTCGTATCCACACGACACTGCTCTGGGAATATGACCGCCGATCAGCGCGCACCGGAAAGCTGGCCGATTCGCCGGGGACCAGGTCCTCGGGGAATCCCAGCAATTCCAAGTCACCAATCCACGGTATTACATTCGTGCCCGGCGGGAGTATGTTAAGCATCAAATTTGACTTCTTCTTCGTGTCGGTAAATGCATAAATGAATCCGTACCACTTATCTGACACTTGGACTAAGGCGGCCATGTTCTCCAGCTTGAGAGCACCGTGCAGGAGGACGCATAGGTTTTCCTTTTGCTGCTCCGTCTGCGGGCCTGAGGAATGTTTCACGACAATGGTTACGTCCGCATCATCGCCACTCTCTTCGGTATCCTTTGGATCCTTGGCGTAAAAATCTCGTATATCCGTTTCTAGTTTCTCCAGCTCGTAGTTCGGATTGTTGGTGTCCAGATTGAGCTTCGGTGGCTTGGCGGCAGCAGGCAGTCCTCCTGACCGGCGACTTCCTCCTCCACTCTTCTCCCGCTCCACTTTCGGCAGCACCCAGTGGCGGCTCATGGTGGCCGGGGAACCGATATCGGAGAGGGCAAGGAATCCGCACACCTCTATCCGTTGATCGATGTGTCGGAGCGTAGGTTCCCGGCCAAAGACCGGCGACGGCTGTTCATAGGGAGCAGTGGGTGGCCAAAGCAATACGGGCGCCTCCATGCGGAAGTAGCTGCCGCATCTGAGAGTCACCTCCGTGGATTTGTAGCAAGTCTCGCACAGACGCTCGATTAGCTCGAAAACGGTGGTGCGTCCGAGTTCGCTCTTGTGACTGGGATTTGGATTTGGATTGGGATTTGGATTACCTTCAACCGCCTCTGCGTTCTTCGCTGGCTTGGTCATGAAAAGTTGACCTAAAAATAAATCATTGAGATATCGATAATAAAGCTAGCACCTCGGGACTCACCCTTTAATCCGGCTTTGTCCAGCAGCTCTTGATAGACAGCCAGTCCCCTGGTGAAGTAGTGGTCGCCATGCAGTCCCAGACAGATAAAGTTCACGTTGTAGTTGGCCAGCGTTTTCAGCCAGGCGAAGTCTGAGTCTGCATCGTTGCTGGCAATGGCGTCCAGGAAACCAGAGACCGAGGTGCTGCCAAAGCCGAGACCGCAGTCTGTGAACACCACCAGCTGCAGGATGTTCTGGGAACCCCAGGTGGACATTATGGAGACGGAAGCTTTGAGCATGCTCATCAAACAGGCCTTGTCCACGGGCTCCACCTTCTTCACCGCCTGTCGAATCTGATCGTAGTCCCTGGTGAAGTCCACCTTCAGCTCTGCCGTGGTTGTGTATGAGAGCAGACCTAAGTGCTCCAGCTTGCCCGCCGTCGAAAGATTGTCCAGCAGGTGCTGGATGCCTTTAATGGCCAGCGATTGATAGGTGTGCTCATTTCTTCCTGGAACGGGTCGCAGCATAGAAAGCGACGCATCTAGCGCTATCAAGGTGGGCATCTTGGTGTCTCTGGATAGCTTAAAATTGTTTATGTTGATTTCCGGCAAGTTTAGGTTTATTCTTCTTCTTTCGCTCCAGCTGAAATGCCATTCACCTTGCGAAACATAAATAATGCGTTCCACGTGAATGGAAGTTATTGAGTTGGCGCAAAATTCAGATTTATAAGTTCTTAACATAATTTACAATAAATAAAAAACGATTTCAAATCAATTTCAAAGTCGAACTACTATATTATATAGCTTCCATAGGTTCGATAGGAAACTTAATAGAAACAAATTATAACCTCTGTTTTCAAAATATTTTTGTCTACTTTGAGATGCTGCCATTTCGTTATTTTCAAATTTTGGTTTTAGTTTTAGTAAAAACTAAGAATGTAAACAGGAAATATAATATGTATAAATGGTTTATATGTGTATATCCTTAAAATTTTTTTTGTTCATTTGATTTTAAATAATCCAATTTTAAACTGCAAAGAGTTTATAAACTTCGGGTCAAATTGACCGAAGTTATCTTATTTCCATGGTTTTATTTTATTTTAACCCTATTGTTGAATATATATTTGTTTAAAGTAGACGGTACTTATAATTCTGCGAGTGTTTAAAAAAATTAAATTTATCCCGCGGATCTGTCAATTGTATTATTTACCATCATTTTTAGAGTTTTTTTTTTCTGGACTCTGCTTGATTGATACATATATCTGGAGTTGGCGCCTGTATAAATTAAATTAAATTGGGGCCGCTGGGCATCTCAATAAATCGATTTGGGATGCATCATTGTCGAAACTTGAATTGTCTTGATTTCGCCGCAAAAGTATCAGAAGTTCGGTACCCATATCATTTGTTTGCATTGTTTGCACTCAATGGTTTTGAATTAGAATAAATTGAATTTTGATTTGAAGGCACCACCCCGACTGGGTGCGATGCGGGAACTCATCACCATCTGATCTCGCTTTTAATTACATTTTATTAAAAACATATACGAGCGATGCCGCGATGCCGCGACGCCGCTATTCTCTCCAGCCGCTGAGAAAAGTGCAGAGTGGAGAGAGTGGCATACGGATCGGATCCACATCCCCTCCGGACTAGGCGCAAGAATCATTCATCGCTCTGAACTCGAGCAGTGAGGACGTTCAGAAATAGTGCTTCGAACTTAAACCAAAGTGCTCCCCGTCCCAGTGCTTGCCCGATTCTCCTCAAAAATATAAAACAATTACTAGAAAAGTGAGTATATTTTGTAACTAACTACGACTAAAAATGTTATTAAATACGAATTATATGTAAACCTAACGACGATCACAATTTATCAACCTTTAACCCAAGCCAGCGTCCTTATCAATAAACAAAATAGGTTCAGGTTCTCGTTCTCCGTCTCTTATATACATAAATTCATCACTCATTAACTCGGGCAGTTGATGTGCCTTTTTTGAGCTCGTAATTTTAATTTCGCATATTTCTGACCCAATTTCCCAAATGCATCACTTCCTCTCCCTTTTGAAGGAGAATCTGGCACATGCAGTCGCCCAGTGGATACTTTTGCGTCATTTGTTTATCGCCGCAAGAACAATATCGACGATTATATGGCTCTATATATGTACATATATTCAGCGAGGTCTAGACGCACAATGGACAAGGAACCAATTTGCTTTGTTTGCAGTTGTTTCTGTTGCAAATCATCGCCAGTCCAGTTCTTTATTATTTGTTTGCACCCCCATTAAGACGGCACATCAATTTCGGTTTGTTTATTAGTTCATAGTTATTTGTTATAAACAAAATGTTGATGTAATTCGTAAGGAGGAAACAGGACCGATTGCAACTGAAGGCAAACGACGCCATTGCCATTCCATTCCAATATATATCTATCCATTGATTCAGTTCCCGTTCGATTATCCACAGATCACGCATCGGATTTGCCTGGCAGCATCCCAATTAAGAATCGGAAACGCACTGCAATACCCGCACAATGGGCGAGGGTAGTCGGACACTCCAATTAGTATTCCTGACTCTAATTGCAGTCGCTCAATGGCAGACAATTGCGGCTGGGCCAGTCACGTAAGTAAACTAGATCGACCTGAGTCAGGTACTAAAATGGGCCAAATTTTAGTTTAGTTCCTTAATAAAATATAATATAAACAGGAGGCTTTCTAAATGCATAATATCAGCTAGCTAGCGAATTCCAATATTCTGAATATTTCACAAAAACCTTTTATTTTAGTATCCTTCACCAGAAATACGATTTCTATACAGATACCCCCCATTCCTTCTCCAATTTATTCCCTCATATGAATTGCCTTATGCAAAGTTCTGTTGAAATCGTGGGGAAATGCATTCAATAAGATCCCATCTAGATGTAGAGCCATTAAAATGAACAAGTTTTAAGAGTCCAATTACTTTGAGTGAGACACTCGGGACGGAAAACTATAAATCTGCGATCATATCTCTCATTGGAGGGTGGTAATTGGATGCTCAAACTTTACAAGAGCTCGCCCTCACCCCAATCCCGCGATTCACAGGAACCATGTACATTTCCTAGCTCTCCTCTTTTTTATAGCTTTGGAAACATGTCACACATTCGTTCGCACTTGGCTCCAGCGCCAGAGTGGTTCCTATTCCTATCCTATATGTGGCAGCATCCTCTGGGTGTTTTTAGCGAAATGTGTAAGACATCAAACTGACTGTTGTCGGTCGGCGCCTGGCCATCAGATGGGTGCATCAGATGCACAGCCTCATCTACATTCACATACACTAATGACTAATGCCTTCAAAGGGAAGCCAAGATGTTGGCTGTTCCGCTTATTTGTTTGTTTATTTTCGGACTTGGGATGGGACCGGGCATGTTTTAGTGCACACTTCATGCAAATGGGACTGGGAACTGGGGAGGGTGCCGCCCTGGAGTGGGATAGAGCAGCATGTGTTGTCTGCTTCCCCTATATCCATGCTCCTATCCGTCGGCACCGTCGTGCACTTCACACAAACAGCTTTGGATTAGAAATAGGGTTCCTGACCCTTAGAGCCGAGCCACCACCACCACTTATCCACATATCCATCCATGATCGCGATCGCGCCCCTCAATATTTATAGATGCACTGCACTGATGGTGATGGTGGTGGTCCCGTCCATTGCTCATCCCCCCCAGCCCCACTGCTGATGATTAATGATCTTGAGCGAGGCTAATTTTAAGAAAATTCCGTGTCCCCCGACTCCTTGCAGCAACGAGGAACTGCGTGGCACCATCCAGTCGCTGATCTACTCCTACAACCAACTGGACAATAAGCTGGAGCGACATGAGCATCGCGAGCGCGCCCTCGGCGAGTTGCTGAAGAAGGCACTGCAATCGCTGCAGAAGGGCCAGAAGAGCTTGGAGCCGATCAATGGGATCTTTGGGCGCCTGGACGAGAGAGTCAGCCAAATAGAGACCATGCTCATACAAGTAAGTCAGCTATTATGCCAATAGTTATGAAATATAAATTATTTAAAAAGAAATCTCACGTTTAAATCACTTTGAGAAGGGCCCTTGAAATCCCGTAAGATTTTAGAGTTTAAATAGGGAGAGCATGCTTTGGGCGGCATTTAAAAACCATAGAAAATTCTATATTGAAAGTATTTTAAGAAAAGTACAAGTATTTGAAATTTAAAGCTGTTTTAAGCACTAAAGCACTACAACAACGTTTATATTTCCGTGGCCATGCCACAGAAGTTGCTGTGGATTCTAAATGCGTCTTAAAAGTATGCTACTAAATAGTAAACCCTAAAAAACAAAATACATAATTTTAATTGATAAACAATAAAAAGTAAAAGTAAAAAACGTACTTTTACTTTTTTCAAAAATACTTTTACTTTTCATTGGTTATCATTATACATAGCAATCCATGACACGGGATATTGAGTTAAAAAAAAAATACAATTAAACAACAAATGGTAGTTAAATAACCAAGCTCATTATGGAAAAGGGTCGGTCAACTTTTCATTTCAAGATAATCAAAAACACCGGTCGCAACAAAATGAGTAGTTTGTCGGCCACCGTCAAAGTCAAAGTTTACGAAACCAAAATATTAATGAGTCTAATTTAAAATGTGGCCACAATCTTAATTATGTTTTGTCTTAAACAAAAAGATCGTTACTTTTTTAAATCATTTCGCCAATGCACTCGAATATTTCAAATTTGTTTTAGAATATGATAAAGGATTTCAAATTTGATCTATTGGAACATTTCAATGTTACTATTTTAAAAATATTAATTTTAGAGCATATTTCTGTTTGTGGCTGCGGTTGACCTTCCGTGGAATTGCCCATATCTAACCCCATTTAAAAATCATAACAATGTAAATTAAAAATATGTATAAAGTCCTGAATATTTAAAAAGTTTAATTTTTATAAACCAACTTCATTAGCAAGAGGAAAAGTACAACACTCAGTCGGACCGATTCAGCCAGGCCACCGAGCACATGTTCAAGTGGATGCGCGAGAACGACGAGTGCTTTAAGAGACCACCGATCAATTCCAAGCTGATCGCCGCTCCGGCTCCGGCCACCGCGTCCACCATTCCCAAGGAGTTCTTGGAGGAGCAGCAGCGCGTGAACAAACAGCTACTGGAGGAGATCAAGACGCTCTCAGCCAGCGTGGCCTTGCTCAAGGAGAACAGCCAGAAGGCGGCTGTCCAGACCCAACAGAATTTCGACACCCTGCCCAAGGGCAAAGAGCTGCTTGCTCAGATCGAGGCCAAACTCCAGCAGCACTCGGCGGCGGCTGCGGCGTCGGTGACTACCGCTGCCCCGCCCAAGAACGATGAGTTCGAGGCCCAGCTTCTTAATAGTCTTAGAAACTTGGATGGAAAGGTGACGCAGTTAAGCGAGAGTGCTCAGCGTCCTGCTGCGCCCGTCGGTCTGAACGAGAAGGATCGCTCCTACATACAGGAGTTGAATAACGACACTCTAAATGCCCTCGCGCAGCTCAAGAACGATAACCTGGCGGCTCAAAAATCGGGTGGGTGCATACATACCTCTTTTCTATTTCAAGTCCCAAAAGCAAGTACCTTTCGACTGTTTATTTTTCCCCTATTTTTTTCTTCTCCCAAAGCCTTGCGGGAGACCACGGAGCAACTGCAGCAGGCAGAGGCCAACATCCAGGCGGACGTCCGCCAGCTTACCACTGACGTGGGAACTCTCAACAAGTACTTGACCGCGGCCAACGAGAGCAACAGCAAGCTTGCCGAGGGACTGGAGGCACTGGGTAAATTCAACAACATCATGATGACCAACTCGGAGGTGGTTCTGGACACACAGCGCAAGGTGGAGTTCGGCACACTGAACGTGGTGCAGCGAGTGGGTAAACTGCTCGGTGAGCAGGTCACCCAACTGACCGAACTGCTCAAGGAGCGCTTCTCCGCGTTGGACGGGGCCATTGTGAGCACTCAGCAGGAGGCGAACAAGAACCTCAGCGGACTCCTGGACACAGAGCTGAGTCAGGTGTGGCATCGTATTGAGATCATGGCTGGCGAAATCAGTCAGAGCCGGGAAATGCTGGGCGTCATCCAGTCCGCATCCGATGGGTACATCAACAGCACTTTGGCCACGATGATGGGACTGGGCGGGAAGGTGGAGGAAACCAAGAAGCACATGATCGATATGGACGAGAACCTCAACTACCTGCTGGGCAAGCTGTCGCTGATGTCGAGCGAGTTTGCCAACATCAAGAAGGGTCTTGCCGACTCCCTTGAGGATCTGCGCAACTCCTTCCATCTACTACACGAGCGTATGCCCACGGGTCCCGGGCCCCACAACATTGACAAGAACAAGTATCTGACCGACGTCAGTCTGCTTTCCAAGCGTCATGTTGAGCCAGAGAGAGAGTGAGAGCGACACCTGTAGCAGCAGCAGGAGCAAGAGACTCCCCCGAAATGAGCAAAATACAATACTCCTAACCATAGCCTCTAAGTCTGCCCACTTACATGTAAACATAACGATCTTAAATCCCAAAATACACACATACATACACTTCATTATGAACAATACAATCTTGTGGTTTATTCTTACGTGCTAAAGGAATTCCTGGCGATAATTTACATATGTGATAGTTAAGGTAACTAGTTAATATAAGGGCTCCACAGCCCACTCCCTACTTGCCTACGTGCCCCAGCGCTGTTCGCAGCGCGAGTACTTGCACAGGATGCTGGCGAAAGTCTCCACGTCAAAGTATCGTCCGCTGGGATGCGTGTGGAACTCGGTGAAGCGCACATGCCAAGGCAGCAGGCCGAAGGTGCATGTCTGCCGCGCGAACACGATGCCCAGCTCCGGTTCGGGTGCCACAAAACCCAGTCTCTTGGTCAGCATGCCACTTATCTGCTCGGTGAGCGCTTCGCGCTTTTGGCTAAGTAGATTTTGGACCATCGGCGTCTCCCTGTCCTCATACAGTTCCCGACAAACGTCGGCTATGAGGGCATGGCCGTCAGAGTCACCAATTTGATAGAGCTGCAAAACGGAAAGGCAACAAAAAATTTCAATTAGAAATTGATAAGACAGTGATTAGTTCCGGGAATTGGTTCAGATATGTACTCTTTCAGTGGGACTTCAAATCTTAGAAGACCCTCTTTACTGTATATTTGAATATTCCTTTTTTTACAAAATTGATTAAACAATTATAACAAAGTACATAGAAAATATAAAAAAAGAAGTCATTTTATGAGGCTTGTACTTTGACCAATAGGTTAAATAAAGAAACTATTGAAAATTAAAATCTTATCTCGCTTGTTGTTGGTTTGAATGAGAGTTGTAATGACAATTACGAAAAATATTATAAAAAGTTTAAATTAAATTTTAATGTTCCAAAACGTTGTCGAACTTTGTCAATGTTGTAAGTACACTTGATTATTTTCTTAATTTCCTTGCGATGTTGTAAGTACACTTGATTATTTTCTTAATTTCCTTGCGAAAAGGGTAAAAAGAAGTAAGACATGGTTTTAAAACCAATTAAATAGATGTCAAAAAATGTGCAACTAAATATTTAAAGTGAAAAAATATTATTATATTAATTAATTAATTAATAGTTAATCTAAAAATCTTCTTTTGTAGAAATATCTTTGATGCAATTTGAATTGAAATCAAAAAAGAATACAAGAATTGCATTGGCCTATCCTTCTTTCTCAGGGTATAGCGACATTCGATCTCATCCCTGAAGTCACTCTCTTGCCCCGTTATCAGTTCCCGCTCTTCAGCATACACTCTCACCTGTAACTGCTGGGGGAAATTCGAACCGCTTGCACCGTTCGCATAACCATTGGTATGTTGTCCGTTTATTGGCTCACTTTCCGGCTTGCTTCGACTTGGTGGCGGCCACTTGAAGCATCGGCTGCTACCTGCGTTGGCCGACCGACACAGCTCAGCTAGTTCCACAAAGCCCCTGTCTTTTGACCGCTTATCGTACACACTGACATGCTTGACGCCCACGTCCAGGGCGAAGTTAAAGATGCGCCCCAGGAGTAGAGCATCCACGTAGCTGTCGCTGGGCGAGATTACCAGCACCAAATGCTGCGGCGTCTTGGTCAGCTGGGAGCGGAGGTCGGCGAGCACGCGCCGCTCATGCAGCTCACGTGCTGCGTCGCCCCGCCAGAGGTCATATGACCGTCGGGCCAGTGCATTTAGCCGGTCGCGGAGTTGCTGCAACAGCTCGTAGCCGACAACCAGGATGAACAGCAGCTTGCCAAGCAGCAGGCAGAGAACCGTGATCATGCTGGCGGCGGCGGGCGGTGGAATGTGCTCTCTTTTCGGCTCGGAATCCGCTCCTGTTGCTTCTTCGGTTCCCCTTCGCAGTGTACACAAGCGAACATAACCTGCAAAAGGGATGCAAAGGTCGTCAAAGACGATTCCAGAGGAGCAACGGGCTCACCCACTGTTGTCCAGGGTCGGTTGTCGACGTGCACAGTCACTCTGGGCGCGGGGTCATCGTGTTATCCAAGCGTATTTCGTTTTAATGCGCTCCCAGATGTACGTGTTCCTCAGTGCGACCAGAGGTTTGGTTTTTTGCTATGCCATGGTATTTATTTCACGATTTTTTGTTTCGCCAATACCGAATTTGCGGTATTTTTATTTTAAATTTTTTGTCAAACTGAATCTGAATTATCTGTTCCAGTTAGACGACTGGACACCAAATCAATTCTTGGTGACATTTGTACAACTTTAAAAAAACATGTCCAAACTATATATTAATTTACAAAGAAACTTTTAGCTCATAGGAGAAATTTTAAAAATTACATTTTGGAATCGTTTTGTTCTATTTTTTTTTTTAATTAAATTGATTGCGCGAAAACATCGAAAGACAAAATTACATCGTTGTTTTTTTATAATTTCCCAATACATCGATTTATCGATGTTTCCATCGATGTTTGCTGCACCTCTACTTTGCAGGTCTGTTTCGCTATTGTTTTCGCCTTTGCCGGTTCTGCCTCTGCTTCTGTGTTCTCGTGAAGTGAAAATTGCATTCTTTGCAAAATCAAGCAAAAAATAAGGTGAGTAATACTCGCCAGCAGCTGTCCCTCTCGCACCATGGTTGATTTAAGCGGGGCTTTTATTGTAATTTTGTTTGCGAATATTATTTTCTGTAATTTGCCGGCCAGGCTGTCTGCTGAAATATTTAGGGCGGGGGCAGGTGGCGATGTCGGTGTCCTAGTGCCTGCGTGTATGTGTGTGCATGCTGTGGGTGTTCGTACTTGTGGTGGAAGAGAGACGAAAGACGAGAGACAGCTGTGCTTTGGATTTAGATGTGATGGCTATTTTTGTGTGATTCATTTTTTTGTAAAATTAAATTCACACCACACACCCATACACACAAGGTCTCCTGTATATTCAGTGTATTTCTGACGATGATTTCATATCCCCGATTCCATGCCACAATTAATTGCCAGCAACTGTATGCAAATTAACCCTTAGTTGTCCAGCGAATATTCGAGGCGCCTTGGTTGTTAACCCTCCCGGTACGATAACATTTATAACTACTCAGCTGTTGTGGCCATCTTTTGTTTTTGTTTGCTGACTCACACGCACACTCACACGCCCCTCTCGCACACCGGCGCACAATAGTTTACGCAAGACCAAACCCAGTTGTTTGTGTTTGTGCCGCTGATGACTCAAAAAGATGGCCAAAATACGCGCTATCAGCGTTAATAATAAATTCGTTGAGTGCCAGGAAAAGAGTACGGAGAGAGATTGTTAGTTATGTGGAAAAATACATGGCCTTAAAAGGCGGTTGGTTTCAGTTTTCCATTAGCGCAGTAATTCGAGCCCACGCATACACGCAGAAGATAACGGTAACTCTGCTGCAGACATTTAATCTCTGCCTTGCATTCTCGTTTTTCTCCTTTTTTTGCACGCAACAAACGCATCTGCCGCAACAGAAAATACAAAAACCAGAACTAGTATTAGAGGCAGGCGAAAGTTGAATCTCAGCTTAGTTGCCATCTCCTCCTCCTCTCCTGTTTCCTGCTGCATTTCCCACTCTTAAATGCCAGCCATTTGTTTTAAGCTACTTAAAGACAAAAACAACTTGTGTGTGCCGCCGCCGGTGCAATAAACTCATTGGCATTGGCCGTAGTAAAGCAGATAAAAAGCATCTGCGCATACACTCTCTCAGAGAGTTTTCCCCCGATTTTCCGCCAACTCAAAGTCGAAGCTTTCTCTATCGCTGCAAATTGTGAAAGACTTGAAGCTTGCTCAAAATCCTGCCGGCTCCAAATGCGAAATCCACTTTTATTGCCACTCCGATAGCTGGCCCCAAATGGTCAAGCGGCGCTTTACCCCAAATAAGGCCACAAAAGTTTCAGTTCGAAGTTGTTACAGAGTTAACAGAGCTCCTGCTAACAGCGGGTTAGCAGCGGGACTCCTGTCAGAACTCCGAATGCGTACTCCGAATCCACCCCGTGGGCGTGCGCTTCGTTTAGGGTGTGTTCCTCAATAGTGTGTGTTCTTGTGCAAATCGTAATTGTGTGTCACTCAGTCCGCTGTTTAGGAGTCACTTGACCCAATTGGAAGTCCGGAGCGATTCGTTTGTTTCGTGGACCAACTTGTTTCCATTTCGCCTTTAATGTGTCGCCGCCGCCGTCGCCGCCGATGTTGCATCCGCAGTGATACACACACAGCCAAATGAGCAAGGAGTGGTCGCCACTCAGGCTCCACCTTTGCGGCTTCTGCCAGTGCCCGCTAACCGAATCCAAGCCCTTTGTATGGCTGCCAGTGTTGTGACCGCCGCCGCCGCTTGAGCAAAGCTAAAGAAACGAACGAATCCGCCAAGGAGTGTCAATTACATAATGTGCTTGCTTCGTATTTAGAGTCTTTGAGAGTCCCGCAGAAAGTCCCAAGAAAACAGTCTTCACTATGTTCTCCTGCTGTCGAGCGAATGCCAAGGCAGGCAAAAAGGATAAGGCCAGCAAGGACAAGGAGGAGGGCGCAGAACCGCAGCAGGACCTGGCCAACGAGGAGGGAGAACCGCATTTAAATGGCAAGCCAGAAAAGGAGCCGCTTAAAGAGTCACAAAAGGAGACGCCGCTGCAGGCAGAAAAAACAACTGAAGCGGATAATCCGGCGAAGGAGGAAGAGGAGGCACAGGCAAAGACCGACACTACTGGTATTGACACATCCCTAAGTATATACACACTCCTCCTCTCTCCACCTAGCTCAACAGCTGGCCAGAGAGCACTCGGCTTTCGTGAACTCTCCGGAACGAGCCCCGGATCATTGCACATTTACTGCAGCTCCTCCGACCAGGAGCTTTATTCTACTTCCTGTCTTTTCATTTTGAACTTATGTACTTCAAGTGGCACTTGGTGCCTGCTTAAGTTCACTTTTTAGTTGGTTTCCACTGCACTTTCTGGTCATTTTATGCGTATATGTCGAATATATCAAGAATAGTGCCGATTCCGAGTTGATTAATGAGAAATAGCTAATCACATTATTCATACTACATATTATATATGAGTATAATTTTATTTTTATAAAACGATTTGTGCACATCGCTCAATGGAAGGTCAAAAATATAGAAAATTAAATCGAGGTTACGGTTTATACATTTTCTTAGCCTTGCAAAGTTGTTACCTAAAAATATATTGTGTGAATATTTAAATATATTTAGCAATTGCTCAATTTTAAAGAAAATCACAAACTAACTAGTCGAAGTCTAAAAAGATCGATTGAAAAAAAGTTTCAAATGTTTCTTGACCACAATTGTGTGTAATGTATATTATTTTATAATACTTTATTGTATTCTTAAATATAATTGCACTATTCATAGTTGTAATTGAAATGATTTTTTAAATGCAATAAATTACACAAGTTAAGGCCATGAGCGAACCAGGAAGCGAAGAAAGCCAAGATAGCTAAGATTAAAGTGAAGTAATCAACTCAAGTATCGGCGCTTTTCTTAATAATCGTTTGAGCCATTAAAGCCATCGTGTAAAGTAATCTTAAGCAACACTTCCACAGTCAATCCAACACCGGCTGAAGCGGCTGATAAATCACCAACTACTACAGCACCACCAGCCCCTGAACCAGCTGTAGAGGCTGTAGAAACATTAGCCCGCTCCACGCACTCCTCTACATCCACGGCACCACCGGCCTCGATGACCAGCGCCGATGGGGCGGATGAGGAGGATGATGTTGTGGTGGCGGCAGTTACAGCGACCACACCACCACCCCAACCGCCACCTACGAAGAGCTGCCTCTCCAGGCACAACTCCACGCATCAGTCAATCAAAAAGAAGGTGAACATCAGCAACCGGGCGGAGATCATTGAGCCGGAACCGCTGTCTTTGCTTGTGATTGCCAGCCAGAATCAGGGGTCACTTCTGGACGACGACGAGGTGTTCTCCGACTCTCTGCCACCACCGAAGCGGGAGAGCATGTGTGCGCCGTATATCGAGGGGGATCTCGTGTCGGAGACACTGGCCTTTGCCCACGGATTGCCCTCTTGGTTCGACGACGAGCGACTCAACGAGATGTATGCTGCTTACTGAAGCATTTTCTAATGGCCCGTTCTGGTTTCGTTATTCCATTTCTATTGTCCGAAATGGATTTCTGTAGACGGGGATCTCTAATCGGGGATCTAGGTAGTCGGTGAAAAAAACATTCTGCAGAATGTGTTTACTCAGAATCAAAATTATAAGTTTATTGATATTCTCGTTGGTTTTAAATTGAGAAAATGCGATAAATCAATTGCCAATGTAAGTTCAAACTTTAATCCAAACCAGAAACCAGAGCAGGCCTGTCAGTTTATTCCTCGCTTTCCGCGCCACGATTAGTATTCCCTCTCCTCTGACCTCGTTTCATGTCCTCCAGCGGCTGCATTGAGCCACCGGTCACGCCGGTGGGACGCGACGAGCTGGAGCTGAAGCGCCAGCGCCTCTACACGGAGCTCCTGCGAGCCGCTCATGCGGCTGTGGAGCACAGCGTGGCCGTGCGGGGTATGACAGACTCTGAATGTTAGTTATTTGTTACTCTCGGACTCTTTTTAATTTCTTTGGCAAATGAAGCCAGGCGCTTGAGCAAGTGACTTTGTTTAAAGGATCATCTTCTTCTCTGTCTTGACTTTTCGTTAATTTTTTCTGTCATATTTGCATGTGGTTTTCCGTTTCCTTTATCGTCTTGTTGGGCTTAGGTTTCAATTTCCTTTTGTCATTCGTCACCGATCGTCATCCCCACACTTGTGTTGGGGGGTAATCTCTAGACTTGAAGTTATAATTTTGAAATATATTTATGTGTTTAGTAAAAGAGACGCACGCTTTGGGGGCTATCACGCTGATAAATTCACCTCTTCACATAGATATTTTTATTAATTTTTAAATGTTGGAAATGTAAATAAATATGAAAAGACTTGTTAAAATATTTTCTCTCTTTTTTTGCGCATATTCTCTGGTACAGATAACGAGCCGGAAGCCAAGCCCGCGGCTTCTGTCGAGCATTTGGAGAGCATTTGCGAACGTTTGGAGACCCTCGTTGACCGATTGGAACGGACTCTTACGGCGCCGCAGCCTCAGCCGCTTGAACTACCCACGCCCATTCTCCCGCCCCCGCCAACCGAAGTAGAAGTAGAGGAATCTCTACCAGCAGCATTACCAGAAGTAGAAACACCACCACCACCTTCGCCGTCGCCGCCGCCGCCGCTTAGCAGCAGCAGTAACAATATGAGCGTTGCAGGATTCGAGGATATTGTGGCGGGTCCGCTGAGCCAATATCTGTCTCTCTCCGCCAAAATTGGCGGCGATGTCGCCCAGCACGCTGAGCTCGTGAAGAGCGCCTTTGGGTGAGTTATCTTTTCTGAAATGTACCAAAAATAACTTGGCTAATTCTGTGATTATCGATGAGCAGCCTTCAACTGCAGTACGTGACGCTGGCCACGCAGATTGCCCAGCCGGCGCAGCCAAAGCAGGCGGAGCTGCTCAAGCCGACTTCGACGCAGATCAGCGCAATCCAGGACTTCCGCGAGAAGCACCGCTCCTCGCCGTTCTTCAACCACCTTTCGGCCATCAGCGAGAGCATCCCCGCTCTGGGCTGGGTGTGTGTGGAGAAGACCCCGGGTCCGTATGTGAAGGAGATGAACGACGCCGGACAGTTCTACACGAACCGCGTGCTGAAGGAGTGGAAGGAGAAGGATGTTAAGCATGTGGAATGGGCTCGCTCCTGGGTGCAGACGCTGACCGAACTGCAGGCCTATATTCGCCAGTACCATACCACTGGTCTGGTTTGGTCCGGCAAAGGAGCGGCTCCCGCTGGCGGCGCCCCACCACCGCCGCCACCCGGAGGCATGCCCCCTCCACCGCCGCCATTGGACCTAAACGCCCTGAAGCTGGACAGCGCTGGAGATGATCGCAGCGCCCTCTTCGCTCAAATCAATCAAGGCGCCGACATCACCAAGAGTACGCAGATTTTTTATAGTTGATTAATGGAAAAGTTAATTATTATTTTCATTCCCTTGACCAGACTTGAAGAAGGTCACCGGGGATATGCAGACCCACAAGAATCCCTCCCTACGTACCGGACCGGCACCCTTTAAGTCGCCTTCCCAATACGGCGGAAGTTCAAGCAGCGCTCCTTCGGGCCCGGCTCCTTCCAAGCCTCCCGTTTTCGAGCGTGATGGCAAGAAGTGGCTCATCGAGTACCAGAAGAACAACACCGGACTGAAGGTGGAGAACGCCGAGATGAACAACGTTGTGTACATGTTCCGCTGCGAGGGCTCCACGCTGACAGTTAAGGGCAAGGTGAACAACATCGTGCTTGACTCGTGCAAGAAGTGCTCGCTGCTCTTCGACTCTGTGGTGGCCTCCGTGGAGTTTGTCAACTGCCAGAGCGTTCAGATGCAGGTGCTGGGTTCGGTGCCAACGGTTTCAATCGACAAGAGCGACGGCTGCCAGATGTATCTGTCCAAGGATTCGCTGGGCGTGGAGATAATCAACTCGAAGTCGTCCGAGATGAACATCCTTTTGCCCGACGACAGCGGCGACTATGTTAGTTCTGTTTGCGTATATATTTTGTCCCACTTGCATTAATGTTTTTGTCTTTGTTGTTGCAGAACGAGTTGGCTTTACCGGAGCAGTATAAGACCACCATTGTCGGCAAGACCCTAAAGACTGTGTGCGTAGACAGCCTCGGCTAATCGTGGATCGTGGTTGCCCATGCCAGGAATCCAATCCGTTGCTTCTCCCCCCGAAAACAGCATTAGCCAGTCAGCAGCAATCATAATTGTATTTAATCTTAAGCGCAAACTTTTCGTACTTTCGAGATTCTGATCAAACTTTTCTTACCAAACCCCCGAGATTGTATTAATGATGTGTGTACGTGTTGCCAAAACTTTTGCTATCTGGCTAAGTGGGAAGAGTATTTAAATAATTTATTTCTATGGAAAAGCGACACCCACAAAAAACAGAAAAAAAACCAACCCAATGTATTTATATATTATCGAGAGAGTGTGTTTAATGAAACGGAGAGCATGGAATTCGATCTTTTAAGCAGACTCATTACTCGATCATCAGAAGTAACTCTCTTTTTATATGCTATTTAAATAAAATTTAAACATTTTTTATCAGATAATTGAATGGCGATGTAAACTGGGGTTTTTAGCTTCGCCCACATTTTCTGGTGTTTGGCTTAAATCTTTCTTTGGTGTAAGCCTGTTGTCTTCCTTGTACGGAATTCGGGGTTCCCTACATTATACTTCACATTTTTTAATTAAAATAAGATGTCGGCGGCGTATTTTTTATCAGATAAAAAACATGAGAACTCGATTTATTGCTACGTACATTTACAATTTCTTTAATATAGCCAAGCTCAGAATGAGAGTGTCGCGGGGTTAGGAATGGCTGGTGGCTAATACTTTGGATCCTAGATCTTCTTGTACTCGATCCGTTCCACCTTTACTTCGTCGCCGATCAGCTGGTACACGTACGTGACCACCGTGGTGCTCTGGATGTCCATTAGGACGAAAGAGGGCACCACATTGCTGTCCAGCGGATTGAAGGCTCCGGTGGCCGAGCCCGGGTTGATGTAGAACTTATTGCCATGCTCGTACGCCTCGAACTTGTACGTATGCCCTGTGATCAGGATGTCAACGTCAAGCTGCCGCTGGATCAGAGCCAGTGCCTCGGGGTCGCCTCGCGGCACCACCTGGTGGCCGTGGCACAGACCGATGCGGAATTGGCCCACGGTGACCACCTTCTGTTCCGGGTAGCTCAGATTCTCGTCAAAGTCGCCGCGAACAATGTGCACGTCATTGGCCAGCGACTTGAGGTAATCGTAGGATTCCTTGGTGCAGATGTTGCCGGTGGCCAGGATGTGATGGATGCGGCCCGGCACCAGCAGCTTCTTGAACTTGGCTGGTAGGCTGCTGCAGCGGTGCGGGATATGCAGGTCACCGAGGACGAGAACAAGCATGGTGGAGTCCTTTGTTGCCGTTTGTTTTGTTTCCAAAATAAAAAAATTGTGAAACGCCCAGCAATCAGCCGATAGGTGTCGTGAGTCTATCGATAGAGGTGACACATTCTTGAATCGAACTTGAAGCGCGGCGGGTGTTTCAAATTTTACATTCGATTCCATTTCCAAATTTTCTTCTAAGGTTAAATACTATACTATACATACTATAACTAATAAAAAATATCGGCTTTGGAAGCATCAGGTCCATCTAAACTCAACTTTTAGATAAATTACGTTATTTTGCGATTGCATTTTTTTTTTTTAATTTAAAAACCTTGTCTTTTTTTATACCCTTGCCGGGAATAATAATTTTGGTCAGAAGTAGCCAACGTAATAATGGAGTCATTTCCAACCCAATATAGATATATACATTATATATTCCTGATCAACTCCAACAGCCCAGTCTGGTCCACAGGAAAACGTATTCAAGATTTTCTAGCATTTATTTATTTTTATACCCAGGCAGGGTATTATAATTTTAGTCAGAAGTTTGCAACGCAGTGAAGGAGACATTTCCGACCCTATAAAGTATATATATTCTTGATCAGCATCAACAGCCGAGTCGATCTAGCCATGTCCGTCTGTCCGTCCGTTTCTACGCAAACTAGTCCCTCAGTTTTGAAGCTATCTGAATGAAACTTTGCAGATAGTCTTATATATGCTCTCACTACTATATATGTCGGAACGGGCCGGATCGGACGACTATATCATATAGCTGCCATAGGAACGATCGGGAATTTTTGAGAAAAAAAATGTGTACTATGCCAATTTTCAATAAATTTTCATATAATTTAATACATGGCCATTTTGTATTATTCCAGAATTTCGGTTTTAATTTTATTCAAATAGGATAACTATATCATATAGCTGCCATAGGAATATACATATATATCAATTCATTTAATTTGTTCGCAACATATGTATTTCGTTTGCAACATTTTTCGCTAGCAACATTTTTTGCTAGCAACATTCCGAGAAAGCGGAAAATCTGAACATTTTTTTTCTTCTTCTTCTACTTACTGCAAGGGTATTTAAACTTCGGCATGCCGAAGTTAGCTTCCTTTCTTGTTTAAATTTGCTTTTATATTTGCACTTTTGTCTAATATGAATGTTATAATACCTGACTACAAGCAATGAAATACAAGATGTTACACTATGATAAGGGTCCATAAGCATTAACTACAATAATTCGGTTACCAAGCAACCATTCCTCGGCAACACTGTTTACTTTTAAAATCAATAAAAGGAAAATCGTCCTTATCAGTCGAAATTATTTAGTTAACTCACCGTAAGACATGGCTGATCAAAACGAGCTGGACCAACTAGCCACTGCCGAGCTGTTGAGGCTTCAGCGCCAGCATCGGGGTCTCCAGCTAGATCTGCGCGGCCTGCTGGAAGAAAAGGCCAAGCGGCTCAAGAAACAGAACCACATGATCAACGTCCTGCAAGTGGAGCATCAAAAGCTTAAGGAGGAGATTAAGACACTGGAGGGCGGCACTCATGCCCGCAAGAACACTAATGTGGGTTCAACAAGCTCCTTAGATGAACTATGTATATTTCAGGTCTTTTCACTTTTGCAGAAGGAGAGACACCTGGGTAACCTGCAGAGTCAGCAAGGTGATCTTCAAAGAGTGCTCCAAAATGAACGAACAAATCTTTGGGAGCTAGAGGGACACATTCGGAAAATGGAGAAGGAGATCGACGCCCTGCGGCGAAACGAGGTGCCCGACAACTGTTATAAAGACACGATCTGCAAAGTACAAAAGAGTGTCGTCAAGCTGGAGAACCGTTTGGATGTTGTGAACAAGAAGTGCAGCGATGTGCTTACGGAAAACAGCAAGATGAGGGATGCCATTAACCACATGCTGCAGGATCGGTGAGAAAGTCTCATAGAAATCGAATCGAATCTTTAACCATTCCCACAACTCCAGGGCAAATTTCAACGACATGTGGCAGTCGATGGTTACACAGTTTAACGAGGGAAAGAAATTCATCATGGACCTGATCGATCAGTCGACCTTGGCTTTCGACCAGCGGGAGGAGCTCTGCAATAAGTTGTCCGTGCTGAAGGACCGTAACGAAAACGACAAGGTGATGCACATCCAGGAGATGCGTGAGATGCAGCGCCGTCTGGAACACGACGCAAAACTGCAAAAGTTCTTTGATATCAAGGGCCAAAAGCGCCTGAATCCCGAGCTTGAGCAGCGCGAGCTGGACAAGAAGCAAAACCAAAAGGAGAACTATGAGCGACAGCTCTTGGAGTACAAGGATATTATTGAGAAGATAAAGTTGCTGTACGGCGAGGAGGATGCCGAACGACTGGTGGCCCAGTTCAAGCGGCAGGAGGATGAGAACTTTGCCCTCTTCAACTATGTCAACGAACTGAGCCACGAGGTGGAGGTTTTGAACGACTCCACGCAGGAATTGACCGATGAAATAGGTTTGTCAATGTGAAGGTAATTTCGATAAAAATTCATATATTTTTCATATAAATCCATAGAACGACAGAAATCCGAGCAGACCGAAAAAGAGTTGAAGCTTAAGACCGAGGCTTTGGACTACCTGAATGCCGAACGAGAGCGGATCGAGCAACTGGCCGAGGAGACGAGGGAAAGAAAGCGCACCCTAAGCATTCGCCTAGAGCAGCTGCTCAAGGGCATTGAGGATATTTTCAGGTGCCACCCCAAAAGGATCTTCCTTTAATGTTTAAGATAACTTAGCGGGCTTTCTCTTCCCTTACAGACAACTGGCTTGCGATGATGCTCCCATCCTGAATGTTCTGAGCACCAAGACCTTCTTGACAGTCCACAATGTGAAGCTCTTTATTGGCGTTATCGAGCGTCGGGTTAATCTGATCATTAGTGCCATCAATATAGAAGATAATTCCAACAAGATACTGGCCAGAAAAGATCGGGTTCCCAAGTTCAATATACGGGAGTCTGCAAAAACAAAGAGCTAAGCATTTGGGCAGATAATCATTCTGATTGAAAACTTTATAAAATATCTATGTAATCAACATTGATACCTAAAAGTAGCTCCCAGGCAGACATTTTCAATGCACTAAAGGAAGGCGTGTTTATCCAGCAAAAAAATATTTCAAAATAATACAAACTATTCCGTCTGTTATTCCTTGCACATGGTAGTAGGGGCATGGTCGGAACGACGATGAATTTTTAAATTAACGGATTTTGGAAATGACAATATCACTTTTATTATCTTATTTGGTATATCGATATTTGTTAGTTTTATCTTTATAATAGTAAATATATATAATCTTTCCATGTAATTTAACATTTTATAAGTAAAGACCCATAAAATTGACCTTGCACACAGCTTTCATTAAATCTACATTTTCCTGCCATTTGGAGAAGCGCTTAAATCGAGCAATGTTATTTTTTTTTTGTCGTGCGATACCTAACGAATCTTACTATCGGCACACCCTACTAAACACATCGATAGTCGCACATCTCTATCGATAAAAATTAAGCCGGCGAAAATGGACGCGGATCAGACAACAAGCAAAGAAGGTGCGTTTTGTTAAGCGAATAAATGGTGGAAAGCAACTGATTATGGACTGTAATTATAGCCGAGGCGAGTATCGACCTGCTGGTGGTCGTGTTGGACACGAATCCGTCGCAGCACATCGTCCGCCAGAACCCACAGAACCTCACCCAGATCTTGGAGGCGGTGATTGCCTTTGGGAATGCGCACCTCATGCAAAAGGCCCAGAACAAGCTGGCTGTGTTATCCTGCTCCCACCATGCCACGTGAGTAGAGACCCCAAGGTGCCTTGGCCCATATTGACTTGCGTATTTCATGGCAGGAACTTCCTATACCCCCAACCGAGACGTCCAGTGGAACTCCGCCAGATCGATGGGCAATATGAGGCCTTCAGTCTTGTGGAGAAGACGGTAAAACAGCAGCTGGGCAGCATCCTAATGAATGCTCCACGTCTGAGTGCTCCCTGTGAGAGCCTGCTCGCTGGCAGCATGTCCATGGCGCTTTGCTACATTTCCAGAGTAAGTAAAAAACGAAGCATCATAAATACTAAACAATTCTGAATGTCAATATTTCACCCTACAGCTGCAACGCAATGTGCCACCTGGCGTTAAGATGCACTCCCGCATCCTGGTTTTGACCGGCAGCAACGAGTGCGCGTCCCAGTACATGACCTACATGAATGTGTTCTTTACCGCCCAGAAGCTAGACATTGTGATCGATACCTGCGCCCTGGACAAGACGCTAAGCTTGCTCCAGCAGGGCTGTGATATTACCTCCGGGCAGTTCCTCAAGGTTACTCAATTGGACGGTCTGCTGCAGTACCTCTTGTGGGTCTTTCTGCCCGCCCCACAGATGCGAAACAAGCTGGTCTTGCCGCCGCCGCCGAAGGTTGACTACCGCGCCTCCTGCTTCTGTCACCGCGAACTCATCGACATTGGCTATGTCTGCTCCGTTTGCCTGTCTGTGTTCTGCAAATACAGTCCAATTTGCACCACATGCCAGTAAGTACATAGATCTTATAGGTGTGCTTACCCGTCTAACACGGCTTTTGTTACATTTTTGCAGTACTATCTTCAAGAGTCCTGGTCCTTTGCCCGTAAAGGGCAAAAAGAAAAAGAAGACCGAAAAACAAATGTAATTCAAGCAGCGTCTCTTAACTGCCGGATAAGTCAAACAAACAGTTTATTAAATTAATATTTTAAATTACTTGTCTTTAAGAGTTTTAGTTTCGAGCTGAAACTCATTCCGACTTTATTTTACACTTTTATCCGCTGTCAAGCTATTAAATCTCACCCATTTCTGGTTATCTTACTGAAGTACATTGGCCCAAAGTTAGCAGGCAGAAAGGGAACCACCATCTGCCCATACTTAAGTCCCTTTGGGTGCTCAAACTTGAAGATGTCACTAAAAAGCTTGGTTTGCTGACTTAAATCCTTAATTGTGGCCGTAATGCCGTACTCTGTGAAGCCCTTCTGCAGGGCCATGTGCACCACTCCGTCATTCTGGATGGGCGACAGCGAGCAGGTGGAGTAGACTAGGCTGCCACCTGGCCGCAGCAGGCGCAAGCAGTTGGTCAGGATACCCGCTTGAAGTTCGGGGATGCGTAGGCGCTCCTTGATGCGTGTCGGCTTGAAGATGTTGTTATCCTGGGCATTGAGCACGTGTCGATCGGTGGTGCAGGGCACATCCACCAGGATCTTGTCGAACTGCTCGTACTGGTCGAGGTTGCGCGCATCGCTCTGGCTAAAGATCAGCCTCCTGCCCGCCCATCGGTCCTTGTAGTCAAACAGATACTCCTGCAGCACCTTGCGTAGTTTGTTTAAGCGGGACTCTTGGATGTCATTGCAGACCAACTGGTCCAGGTGCAGCGTCTGTAACATGAGCAGTGATTTGCCACCGGGCGAGGCGCAGGCGTCAAGAACCCGCTCTCCGGGTTTCACCTGCAGGAAGAGGGGTGGTAAGGTGGAGGCGCCGTCCATCAAATAGTGGGAGAGGACTCCGGTGAGACACTTTTTGGGCCCCTTAAAGTCCGAGCAGTTGCCCATCTCGTATGTGTACAGGGATAGGTGCTCTGGATAGTAAAACGATGCCTCTGGCTCAATAGTGAGTGGGAAATCGGCGCTAGTTTTGTAATATTTATAGTGCTCCGACTCTGCCACCCAATCCTCCATGCCCTTGATGCTGTGGGCGGGCATGTACTCATACAAACCCCCGGTGCCAAACTGGGGATCCACCAAGCGATGCTCGTCCAGCCTGAAGTCTTCCTCAAGAGCTTTGGTCAAGCTCTGCTCGAAGTGTTCGTCGTCGACTTCCTCCGGCTGCTTTTCCTGGCTGTTATCGTACTTCAGTTTCTGTGGCATCGTCGCGGTGGTGGAACCATCATCTCCCGAACTCGGGTAAATATTGGCCACTTCGCGTTCCTGCTGCTTACGCAGCAAAGTATCCAGCTTGCTCTCAATTTCATGCCGAGACTTTCCCTGTTCCGGCATAGTCTCATTGCTCTCCCGCTGGCGATCCTGGGCCAGATTGATCAGGGACTTCATGTTGATCGCCCCATCCATTTCCAGCATGCTGCAGGTCTGCTCCGTGTCCCCGAAGTTGTTCACCATGGCGATGTACTTGTGCCGCGTGAGCAGGGCCGCCCGCATGTTCTTCCACCGACTGCCGTAGACGCTGCCGTAGAAGTCATCGAAGTTCTCCAGCGCCCGGTCGCAGTTGTTCTTCTTGTTTTGCAGAACATTCCAGCGCTTTTTGGCCCCGCTCTTCCATCTCCTCTGTAGCAAGCAAATGTTTCGTATTTTCAACATTTTACGGCGATTTTTTTTTCAGCCGAAACACCGGCAACTGATTACATGGGGTATTCCCTCCCAACGGCTGAATTTCGATCAGCTGCTTCTCAGCTGTTCCGTGAAAATATTACTGCGTCGCCAGAGTTGTCACTTTTCTTTAATGTACGCATCAAGGCAACTCTTTCGTTGGATTCGTTTTAAAAAAAATTTATGGAAAAATTATGTTTATGTTATATGCTCTTTCATAATTCTATGACCGGGAGAATTATATTGAAGATTATCACCGCATCACCACTGCAACCACATAACGAATTTTGAATTAGGGCTACATAGATTGACTTGTCTTTGGATGTGTAGAAATAAATTCATTAACAAATACAATACACCTTTCAAAATGGCGGCAGGGAATTGATGTAAAATAATTGTTTAACGTGCAATTGAGCATAACAAATTGTTTGTTTTTTAAATAACAAATCAATTTTAATTTGAGGATTTAAATACAATGTCGATCAGGCGGAAAATTGGTGTATAAATAATTACAATGTTAGTTGCTTTATTATTTGTGAGTAAAAATATGTTAAACTTTTAGTTCACGATTTATGTGCTTTTGTGCTGGATGTCTAGAGCTTATAATATGCGTTTAAATTTATTTTACTCGGAGTGCTGTTATACCACTCAAGTGTAAGTAATTAATCTGTATATGGATTAAATAACTTAACTTGTCTTCCAGGTGGCCGTCGTTTTCAAGTTTACCAACTTTGTCTGTGAGAGCTACAATAAATCCTGGTTCCAGTTCCACGAGTGCCGCCTGAAGGCAGTGGCGCGCGACCGGGTCCTTATGAATATGAACGGAACTATCCTTCATCCTGTTTATAATGCCCAAACCCAGGGCAAGCTATTCAAGAGGGAGAGTGGCTACAAGCCGTGGCTCCTTAACGCTGAAGTTGATTCCTGTCGATTTAGCGAAAGACCTATTACCCGCCTGCTAAGATCATTTATAGTCTCTTTCAGGAGTTCACTAACATCAACCATACGTGTCCTTACGTGGTAAGTTTTTCACATTTAATATATTGAAAAAATTACTAAGTAAATAATAATGAATTCATCTTATATTCAGGGTCCACAGTACCTCAAGGGATTTTATCTCAAGCCAGAGTTATTGATTCTCCCGTTTCCAACTGGCGACTATATGTTATCCTTGAGGTGGTTCTTTGATCACAAACTACAATTCGATACCAATATCAGTTGTGTTTGTTGAGGATTTAGCAAAATGTAATTTTGTTGGGTATATAACACAATGTAAGAGACCAAACGTGCAAGATTGATGGGTTGATACATCTTTTTAAATGATTCTTAAGCAGCTGTAGAAGAGACATCGGCAAAATGATTAACAAATAAATTTTTGTACAACCGTCAGTTTGAGATGTGAAATCATTGAATACATATAGAAATCCAATTGTTATGGGTATTTATCAACGATAAGAAAGTCGTATTTAAAACAATTGTACTAATTTAAACTTCATCCAAGCAAATAGATGTATAAGCTGATTGGAGATTTATTTTTCAATTTCCTTATAAAGGTTGACTTGACTCATGTGACGGTTTAAAAAAATCCATTTTTTTCATACATCTAAATTATTACATAACTAAAAACGGTATGTGGTTAAAAGGATTTTTCGATATTCGGTGTCATTGCATACATAGTTACAGCGCTGAGAAGGAATGCTCTTCAGGGCAGTTTTTTCCTGAAATGATTATTCCTTTTTCTCTTTTTTCTCAAAATCACCTTTTTCTAACTGGTGAACAAGATTTCACTGCAAAAAGTCAAACAAGTTATTTTTTAAAATAGCAACTATCCTAGTTCATGCAATGGTCGCATTCATTTACACCATTATTTCACCCTTAAATCCTTCTCCTTTTTTTTTTGAACGTAAACAACAAAATCTTTCATAATCAACCGTAGTTCTTTTTGTCGATCTCAAATAAAATATTATATCTTAAATATCAAATAAATTAAATCAGAATCGTAAATAAAGAATGTCTATTCCAATACTTCGAGACGAAAAAGTTACGTTATACTGCAAACGCACTTCCCTTCTGTTCAAAAACGCGCAATCATTCCACTAAGACATCGCTTTATTTGTAGACAACTTTTGAAATCAAGAGTGTTAAGTACATTAGGCGGGCTGAAGTGATTAACCGTTGAGGTATACGGTTACTTAGGGTTACAGCAAACTAAAAACTATACTTTGTAATTGGTATTTACAGTCCAGAGTCGACCATTCCATTTTGTGCAAGCCCAGAGTTTGCCCAAGAGCCATCTGAGTAAGCTGCAGTTCATCGAGTAATTGAGACAGAGTAATCGAAGCGAGATTGTGGACTTAGGGTTTGGCGGGTATGTCCTTCAGCGGTGTTTTCTCATCCTTGGCCTCGGGGTCCTTCGGAGAACCCGACTTGTTCCACGGCTGCTCACTGCCAGATCCAAAGATAACGAAGACCAGGAACTCCAGTGCGAAGAGGACAATGGTAACGCCGAAGATGATGCGCCAGGCTCCGATGTTTTGCTGCAGATGACCTCTTATTGAGATACGAATTTTGGCTATTTAAGGTTTCCCCTCAACTTACGTTTCCCTTGGTAACGAATCCCACGAAGAGGGGCACCACGATTCCTGGCAAAGTAGCCGCCGTGTTGGTCAGTGCCACCAGAGTGCCGGCAAAGTTGGGGGCAATATCGATGTGATTGGACAGGAAGCCAGAGAACATAGCGCCCATGGCCACGATTCCAACGGACATGATCGTCACAGCTTCATAGTGACGGCAGCCAATGTAGCAGAGAACCAGCAGACAGACTCCCGGGATCAACGTGCAGATCGAGGTGGCCGTCTTGCGGGCAAAGGTGGTGCTGATTTTGCCTGAAAGATTAGAATAAATTTATATATATTTATGTAATTAACCTGTGATAATCCCACTTACCCTTAGCCTGCAGTGTGTCCAAGAGCTTGCCGAGGAAAATACTGAAGATGATCATGGGGAAGTAGGGGAGAGCACTGAGCGCCGCATTGCTGGCCACGTTGAACTTCAGCACCTGCTTCATGTAGAACGGAATCTCGATGAGGAACATGTACCAGCCGAAGTTGCTGCAGGTGTGCGCGATCAGGATGGCCCAGAAGGGTACCGATTTGAAAACCTTGGCCCATGGTACCGGCGGATGGTGCTCCACCTTCGACTCAGTGCCCAGCGAACTGGTGATCATGTGGCGTTCTTCGGCGCTAATAAAGCGCTGCTTGTTGGGATTGTCCTGCACCAAGATGACCCAGAGCAGCATCCAGATGCAGCTAAGACCACCCATTACATAGAACACCGATTCCCAGCCCCACTGGGAGGACAGGACGCCGGCCAGCAATATGGAAAGAGCAGTGCCCGCCGATGTGCCAACATAAATGATGGTGGACATGACCATCCGCTCAGTAGGCGGCGCCCAAGAGGCAATCATTACGTGCATGGCCGGGAAGGACGCTCCGCCTCCAACACCCTCAAGCACTCGCATCAGGATCAGGCCACCGAAGTGCAGGTTGGTGAACACGGGAGTCAGCAGGGTGCACACCACATTGATGGCCACCGAGAAGAGCATCACCCACTTGGCAGAGAAGTTCTCGGCCACGTGGGCCAGCGGAATCTGGGAAACCAAATAGCCCCAGAAGTAGCAGCTCAGCAGGGTGCCCTGCACGGGTTCGCTCCAGTTAAAGGGTCCGTCATCTCCCTTTCCCGTCGCATTGCTGGCTCCGCCCGGCGGGTGGCACTCCTCCACCAGGGTAACTTGGCTGGCGTTCGAGAGTGTCACAGTGGCGGCTCCATGCCCAGCCTTTATGGCCGTGTGGTTAAGCATAGCCACCATGGCCACGCTCAGATTTACCTTCAGGCCGTAGACAATGGCCATGCCAATGGATCCCAGCAGGGCCAAGACATAGCGGGCGGGCACAAGTTCTGCAAAGGAAAAGGAGGATTTTCAATAAAGGATCAACTAAATAATGATTTAAATTTAGGATATAGAAAATACTTTGAATTACACAAGACATACATAAGTATGATGTGTTTCGTTAATATTTTAAATAAGAAACATGAACTTCACAATCCATAATGCTCTGCATTAAATATTTTAAGATAGTAAACCTCGCGGTTTTCAAATTATAATTTTAAAATATCGTCAGAATATAGCTGAAGAATTGATAAATATTTTTCCATAGTGAAAAGACAACACAAATTGATTAATATCAGCGATATTGATTGGCCAATTCAATTGTTGTGCGCCGAGTTCCAATTAGCATTGATATGGGGGAATGCTAATTAAAACCATTTAAGCCAACTAAGGAATTAGTTCTTCTGCTTCACAGAAGAATTCGCATTCCAAGCAAAGGGGAAATGTGTTCGGGGAATGTATATAAACATGACACCATTCCGGTATTTTAGGACTCAATCACCTGCTGACCAGTGGCCAGTTCAGGTCTCATTGGGCCCAGACACGAGTTCTGCATAAAGGTGGGGCATTGCGGGCACTGATTATGCCCAGTTGGGTAGGGTCAGTAAGTAGATGGGAGCCCCGCACGCGCATCGATTCCAATTCCCGATTCCCGACCAGTGTTAATCCCCGCCGATGTCTGGCAATTATAAGCGAACGTTGCGATAACGCCCGCAGCGATACAAATTTATTGTCTTTATTTTCAATTTCACTTTCATGGCTGTCAGAAGTGGGCCTCTCGCGCTGGCAACACGAATATTTATATTTGCTAATTGTTCTATCGATACTGGGTCGGATTGTTTTGTCAAAGTCTTGGCATACTCTTCATCTGGGCGGGTACTTTTCCAATATTTGGAAGCCTAGTCATAACACAATATTATTATTTATAAAAACAATGGTTAACGATTCAGAAATATTTGTTACAATACGTTTTTTTTTAATTACTCAATTACTTAATAGGGAAATTCAGAGGGCTTATATATTCAAATAATTGATAATATAAAACTTCATTTTACTTTATTAGATTAATTCTGTTATTTTGATAAAGAATAGGAACTGGACTTTAAGAACTATTTTCTTGCTAAAATTCCGCCGCAGAGTATCTTTCCTTCATTGATTATTTCTTGGCCTTCCCTTAATCTTTATTTGCTTTTGGGTAAAATGCTGGAAATACCATTAGCTTGCACCGCAGAACCAGTTAGTATTCATAAATTCCCCTCGTGTGGTGATAGACTTGTTGGTTTGTTTGATTAGGTGGGGCCCGTTCGGTAGTGGTAAAGCTCAAGTGGTTTGGTTAATCTTTCAAGTGCTACCATAAGACCGACTGATCCAGGATAATTTTTAAATTAAACAAGCTCTTTTCTGGCATGTGTTTGTACAGAGTTCGAGTTAATATTCCTAAGTGCTGAAGACTTTCGCAAAGGTTAAATACAAGTTTTCTAACGCAATTAAAACCATTTAATAAATAAAGTTCGGTAGTAAGTTAAAGTAGGTTAACGGGGTGAGGCCCTCTCTCGAGCCTCCAATCAGAGCTATGCTATGGAAAAAATACCATTTTGAACAAATTTGTTATGTTATGTTGTTATTTCTGATTGATTTTATATTTTGTTTTTGTTAATGACAAATTAATCAGGTTAAAAATTCTTTACTGAAACACTTTCCCACAGTTGAGGCACAATCCGTGATATTATTAGACTTATAAACCCCGATTCGTTTTTAATTCTTTTATGGAACCTACATCTGATAAGAATGAACGTTTATGGCCAACATTGAATAAACAGTTTTGGTGTGAATTGGTTGTATTGCCAAACTCAATCAGGCCAGACGGCGAAATTGAAAATTTCACAGACCGGCTTGTGTGCAAACATAATAATAATATTTTTGCATAGTTCATTCAAAGTAAACACTATTATTTACCCATTCAAACGCTTGGCAAACTTTGGCAGTTTTTGTTGGGATAGGCTGCCAAGAATGTCGCGCCGGTTCGTCTTGGGACGCACGAACAAAGTGGCTATATAACTGCAAATATTGTTTATATCTTTGACTTCCATTTGACCTTGCCCGGACACCGGTGCCCGGGATATATATATGTACATATATATGTAAAAACGCCAAAAACAAATCAAATATGCCAGGAATGGCGTGGGCTGGCATCTAAAAAAAGCCACAGCAACATAAAACCTAAAGGATATGGCTGCGTACCGTACGCACACTAGGACACAAGGACACGGAAGAAGAATTCTGGGACTCACGCACACGAACGACCTTTGGCTGTGGCTTTAAGGTCAAAGTCTCGTCTCGGCCTTGCATTTCGCCGGTTCGCCAGGGACTTTCATCACTCGGCACCGCCTCGCCCACTTGTTGCACACACTGCGTTTGATGATGCATCCCACGGATGCATTCTCGAAATAGCTCTTTCGCTGCCATCGAAGAAGCCAACCCCCGACAGCCCACTCACCCTCCCCGGATAGCCAACTTACTGCCCAATATGCTGCCTTTGGCGGGCACTTCGTCCGTCATCTTGCCGAGATTCTGGGGCCTGAAAACGGGAATTGCTTATGCCAACACAGATGGGGATAATTCTTTGGGAGTTTTAGCGCGGCGATAGCAACAATAGCGACGATACCGACACCGAAACCGAGTCCGAAACCGATTTTCACACGTGCGTTGCCTTTGAAGGTTGCTCTCCAACTGAAGCGGCTGGCTGGAACGCTCTTTGCTTTTTGTGCGTCGTCCCCAAAAATTTTCTATTCGCTTGGAGAACAGGCCGACATGTGCGCGTGAGTATCTGTGTCTGGTTTCGGCTGTGATGGTGGTGGTGGGTCTAGGTCTCGTTTTTTGGGATCTTGTTCTGTTCTCCGACCGCATGGATTCGGGATGTGGAATGCCTGTCGTTTGGCGCGTAGTTAGATACCAGGGCATGGCTTCGTTTTGACTTTTTTTCTCTTTTTTTCTTTTCATTCGGAAAGCGTTTGTCATCATTTCCGATATCTTGAACGTTTGCCCATACACAGAAAAAAACAGTTTAAGTGCTGAGTTTGCTTTATAGAGAAAAAGTACAAAACACCGTGTCCCGAATGGAATATATAAGGTAATATGTATTGATTTAATGTATTTATTGAATATTAAGTAAAATAAAAATCTTATTGAGACTTTGTCTTATCCAAAAGAAAAAAAATTAAAACAAGGACTTTGCTTATATTGGAAATAAAATAGCATTGTTTATTCAATTTCATAATTTATTCCTTTATAATAAATTCGTACGATTTTTATAAAACGAAACCTGTTATTCTGGAACCATAAGAAATGTCATTTCTCGGAGTACATAAAAATATGGTAAAGAACAACAAAGGTTTATTTTATGATTAATAATTTCCCAAAGGTTTCAACACATATGTATACTATTTACCTGCAAAGGAAATAAGAATATTTGGAAAGCTTCATCAATATATAATATATCTTTACAACTGAGAGGTTGGTTTGTATAGAAATGGATCGCCGGACATGGCTAGATTGAATCGGCTGTTGGTGCTGGTTAAGAACTTACTTTTATTCTTAATAGCTGAAGCTATATGTCTCCCGCATTGATTATAATTAAAGTATTATATAAATAATTAAAGTATGTGAGTATGTACAATATGGGTATTAAAAATAAAAATATAAATTTAAGCACTGCTATGGCATGATAATTTACAAACCAATTTCTTTCTCAGCAATATGTCTAATGCCAAGCTACTATATGCCTCATCGCCATGGTATAGTGACTCGCCCTCAGTAAATTTCATTTGCTTTCCATTCGATTGCATTGCCGGCAGGTCAGGTAAGTACGTGCGGTTCGTGTATCCGCTGGATGCGGTGCTTGTGCCCACTAAGTTTGCTTTTTACACGCGCGCCCACGCACTCGCTTCACGCAGAGCATTCCAATGGCTGGTCTCGGGGTGTTTCGAAATTCTTCATGAATGGAAAAGTAATAACAATTTAAGCTGTTAATTTACGATCGTCTTTTAGTGGCATTTCAATTCAATTTGTGGCACATGTTTGAGGCAAAGGTGTTTCGAATTCATTCACTAATTTATGAATCAAATGGGTTCTTAATAAAGAATACACACACATGTTTTACCTAAAAATAGTTCACATATAAATATACCTAATGTTGTCAGTTCTTAGAATATTTTTCTAAGAACAATAATAGGATATTTTGTATGTATGTATACCTACACTTTGGTAATGAAAAGAAACATCACATTTAAACATTTAATTAACGACCGTTTTGTTCAGCTTTTCAACTTAATTTATATCACTTTTAAGGTGTTAAAATGTTTCAGACAAATTGTTTTTAATAAAAACAAGGATTAAAAGCAAGGAACAAATAAATCAATATGTATATCATTTATGGCTGCTTAACATTTTTTATTTAAAGCTTCTAATTTTCTGGCAGGCTTCGCAGTATTTATATTAAATGTCGACTAATTTATAGAACATTAAAAGATGGAGCATTGGTTAAAATAAATGATTTAAATACGATAATTACCTTATATATTTCTAAATATATTCTCTAATAAAAACAAACAAAACAAATATTTTTTAAATAAAAATGCTGCCGACAAATAGAAATACTATCAATTAAATTTGACTTATCTCAATGTCAGAGAACGAACATTTGTCGATTCACACAGAAAAAAGATAAAAATGTATAAAATTAGAAAATGGGAGCCAGAGATTCTCCCGTTTTTGGTGTTTGTTTTTTTATGTATGTCAATCAATTGCTATAAAAGTGCGGGGGGAATTGACAATTGCCTTGCCTTACTCAACTCGACCAGACAGCACAATAAAAATTATTTAAAGTTTCGTCTATATGTGACGATGAAAGACAGTCGTCCGTGTATAAAGCGGTTATTAAACATGCAAAACGCGTGCATAAAATTAGTATAAACATGGCAAAGCCAAATAGACTCAATGGGCCATCAGTAAAGCCCAAATCCAAGGTATTTATATATTATTTTCATTTTTGTTTTGGTTTGTATTCCATTCAGTTGAGTTCTTTATACTCCTGATTCGAGTCTGAGCACTGCTTATTATTATAAACGAATTTCTTATTTGGCCTGTTAATTAACGTCAATCCTACAAGTGTTTCACCGCTTCGATCTCATGATAAGAGGTGCGAAATCGTGCTGCCCGTGGGGGGAACGCTAAAACAAATGCTTCCTATGGGGAGAAGTCATGGGTTAGTTAGCTGGATGGATGAGTATAGCTACCGAAATATTAAATACATTTTTAAACAGAACGTAAGGTACCATTAATTTTACCCAACTAATTTTCCTTACTCATTTGGCTAGCTTCTGAGTATTTTCTTTCTCGTCATTGCTCATTTGCTGATGAAATATGCAAATGTCCCTCCGGCTCTCTCCTCACATTGGTTTCCATTCATGCCGGCAGTTCCTCCTCCTCTGATGCCATCCCTCCCCAGCTTCAGGCTCCACTGCCCTCGAATCGTTATCCATCCATACACACTCCCTCCTGGTTTTTTTCTTCCATTTTCTCTGTTGTTTGTATTTACATATTTAGTTTTCCTTGGCCATATGGCGATTTGGAGAAGAGCCGGGAAGTTGTGTTACATTCTGCAACTGACAAATGATGGTCCACTTCCGATAAGATATGGAGTAGGGTACAAATCTGCAAGCCTGACATATGCTGTGATTCCAATAAAATATATGCAATGCAAAATAATAAGATATTAATAATAATAATAATAATAACATATTTTACAAAAAAAGGGATAAATCGACCTCTGAATGTTTCAGTCGTGACTTCACAATTCTCAGGAGAAGAAAGAAGGTGCACAAATCTTTAGAGATGTATTCATAAATGTATGTATTTATAAATGAAGTTGTTAAATTTGTTCGCCACTAAAATAAAGATCTAAAAAATTACCATTTTTATATATTTTTAAATGGACTATTAGACAATTTGCAGAGTTTGAATATTTATGTTTCTTAGATTTGTAGGGCAAATTATTCTGTTGTTCTTTGCCTAAATAATTTTAATCATTTCTTTTTTAGTTAATAATAAATTAATTGTTTATACCTTTATATACCATTGGCAGTCAAACACGACTATGTTTGGGTAACGAATAAAGGTGCAGAACTTCGTGAAATTTAATTTTAATCCTAAAGAATTAAGAAGGGCAACCCGCATTCGTCATACCTCATATTTCCATCGATCCCCTCTCAAATAAATGTAAAGCAGAGTACCCTCAAATGCATTTTAGTATCTGGATCTCAGTGTTTTGTTTATTTGCCTTACTGTTTATGGTATTGTTTATGGCTGAAAAGGTCTCGGGATGATGGGGACTGGGTCTGTTTGCATAAAGTCGACCTCATCAAGCGCCCGCGTCCGGGCCAGAACTTTGTGTTCAACGTCCAGTTGCCACAATAGAGACTTCATGGCTGCTTGGTTCCTCTCTGGCGGACATGGTGCCCGTGTCATTTGGATTTGCATGGAACATTAAAGAAGTACAACGGCATGTGCCCTGGGGCTAGAACAAAGTACTGGCTTCTGATGAGAGATGATGAAACCCAAAACCCACTTCGGTTGATGTCAACGCGTGTGCGAAGGCCAATTGGTTTTTATTAAATTTTTGGCACACACTTCGATGGATGTGTAGAGATCCCCAATTTCCGAATTTCCTTCTCTGGATGTGTGTTTAGCTTTTAATTGGCGTTCATTGAATTGTCTCCCAATTTTCATTTATTTAACTTTCCTGCCACTTGGTCTCGGTTGACAACGAAAACGTGGAGAGAGATGAAAATGATTTTTATGACTTTTTCATTGAAAAGCTGTTGATGTTACTGCGCAGAAGAAGAAATGCCGCACTCGCCCAGCTAATTGTTACCGAAGCGATCCCAAATTGACACATTGCTGTGATCTGATTGAGGGGGCCATACAAGTGTCCCAAGATTCCCATTTCTAGCCAGGTCAATGTCCTCGGAAGCAACCTGAAAGACACCCAATCCAATCCAATGTTTCGTTGGTTTTCAAACCAAAGACATGTTTATTTAATCGTAAATCAGTTGCTTGTAAATAAATATATATTTTTAAATTAAGCTCGCGCAAAGAACTTAAGGCGTAAATGAAAGGCCAAATATTCAGGGACCCGAAAAAGTGTAAGGGAAAATATATGTATATATGTATGTTGTCAAAACGTATTTTATAGTTACTTGAGTGTTCATATTTTCATATATATTTCATATTGTATTGTATACACACACACATATAGGCTATTAATGCATTTTAAATACTCGTCCAACTCATGTATCTCTGTATAAGTAATTATATAATTTAGTTTCTCATATTCCATAGTACATATGTATATGTATGTTTGATTATTACCAAAAAACAGTCAGACAATTTCATTCAAATCAAATGTACGCCTCTCCTCTCCTCCGTGCGGCATCGAATATTTTCAATATTTGAGCCCTGAGCCATTTCTTCGTCAAAATGTTTGCATATTTGTATACATATATATCATACTATATATTATTAGGGGTTATTCAGTATATCGTTAGGTGTCTATATACGCTTAAAATTCTCATCGAGTGATCGTCTTGTCCCAAGTCGGCGCGTGTCTGTATAAAATGATGCATTCGTGTGTAGCGCTGTGTGTTAGTTTCGTGGCTTCAAAAATATTTAGTTTTTTAGTTTTCAATTAAAGCAGCTCGTAGATGGCATGGCATCGTAGCATCTGAGCCGGAGCCCGGTCAGAGCGGATATCATAGATATACATATATATATTTGAACGTTCTCTTCTCAATCTTTGTACTAGTAGGGAAGCCTCTAGTTCGATAAGTACTCGTGTAAGATACTGATAGTTTAGCTCTCTCACTTGGCTTCAGTGGTAATTGTACATTTAGTTGCCATAGACATTGATTCTTACGTGGATTATAGTAAGTGGCGTAGATTCGGTTTCGTTTCGCTTCATTTCTGGGCTAGGTCAGGGTCGGTTGGGTTTCGTGGGACAAAATCGCTGAGCCCAGTTCACAATAATTTGATTATGTTCCTCACGACGGACGTGGTTGGAGCCCGTGTATATGCATATAACAATAGTTTAATTATTTGGTATTTGGTATTTGGTTTAAAATTGAAATTCTACACAAAAATTGCACACGAGTTGAGTTCACTCTATCTCAATACTATAATTGAATTCGAAATTTGGATATTGGAATATGTTCAATGCTCAAAAAAACGAGAAATACTCCTCCTCCGGGGGCCTTTACAATACTATTAACTATCGATGCAATCGGATCTTTAGAAGTACTTCTCTCCATTATAGCTGGAGCCGCGCTCGGCCACCGGCTCGTTCATGAACTGGCTCTGGCTCACGGATCGCTTCTTCTTGGCCACCATATATCGCTGCTTCGATGACCCAAATCCTAAGGAGAGCAATTCGAAATTTAATAGGTTCCTTCTAGCCCCAAGGCTGATTCAGACTTACGGCTATTGAGGCCATTGTACTTGTGCTGGCGCGGCACATACTCGTACTTGGGCAGCACCTGACCCTGGGCCTCCAATGGCAATCCGTAGTAGTCCACCAGACCGGGCTGAGCCTGGGCCTGTACGGGCACATCCATCCAGCTACCCGAGGGCACATAGTCCAGGTCATCGGAGCTGATCATGGGCACTGGCCCGGAGCTCTCCACATCGCTCTCCTTGCGCGCCCGCTCGCCGGCCTCCACCAAGGCGACCAGAGCCAACATGTCGGCGGGATTCAGCTTGGTGGTGTCGCGTTTCAGTCTATAATTGTAATGGATATAAATATAAATACATTCGTCGTCAAAACTAAAGCTTTGCCATTACTTTTTTTAAATTTATTACTCATACGCCATGTTGTCCCACTTACCGCATATCATTGAAGCGTCGATACTTGTTGAGGTTAATATTTTCACTATTATAGGCACTTCCACTGCTCGGACTATTGGCCAAGTTGTAGAAGATTCCACGCTTGTTCCGGTCATCCAGGTTGTAGTTCCTGTTGGCATAAGTCAGAGGCACCGACAGGGGAATGCTCTCCAGATAGGCCTCGGCATTCAGCAGGTTTTGCAGATTATCGTAGGCCTTGTTGCGGGCACTCGAGGCACTCACTAAATAAGGAACGAAGTGCAATATAAAACTTAATTATATAAATATCTATCTTAAGTAAGAACCAATTTACAAAATGTATTTGTTAGCAACAAAAATATTCCACCTTATTTAAAGCAAAACTCAGTATCGGATCGTTACGCACCTCTTCGCTCCGGCACATAGTCGTCGATCTCCTGGAGATCCCGCTCGCCGTAGTTGACGGGAACAGACGCCTCATAGTCGTCGGCCCAGACGCCCTGCGGGACATCGCTGCCGTAGTCGCTGGGCGCCAGGTACGGGTTGTACTCGTAGTTGATGCCCCGCTTGCGCATCGTGGAGCTGGCCACCGCCTCCTCCAAGGCGGTGGGTTCCTCCTGGTACTGCTGCTGGCTGTTCTGGGCGGCGGCAGCCACCGCGGCCAGGATCTCGTCGTTGCTGGGCAGGGCGTAGACGCCGGAAGGCCCCTGTTGCGGCTGCTGGTTGACTGCCGCCGGACTGCTGCTCCTGGCGGCTGGGGCATTGCTGAAGGAAGCGGGCACAATTTCCGGGCTGGACTTCTTGTCGGCCGTGGGCACCGCGGTGGCCTCCTCCGAGCGCTTCGCTGCTGGTAAATGGGAAAAGAGGGAGACACAAATTGAAATTGAAATTCCCCATTGCCTACTTTCGGGCACTCTAATTTTCCATTTCCCATTTCCCGGAGCTGATTCAATAAATTCGCAACCCCCGCCGTCGCCAATCGCCGTTGCTCGGTGACCGCAAAACCAATTAGCCGCCGTCCACCAACGAGTTCCATAATTGTTTTATACTCTCGAACATATTTCGCGGTCGGCGCTAATTGCTTTTAGCGCTCCGACAGCCGGCTTTATGGCTATGCGCTTATGTAATTCCCATGGAGAGCCGCCCCCTGCAGCTGGGTCGTCCTTAAGCCAGCCGCCAGTCGCCTCAAGGACTTGACTGGACCGACCTTATTAATCCTAATCACATTTGTCGCAGCCAATCGAAAGGGGTGCCTGCCCTTACGCAACAGCTGCTCCGCTAATTGGCCCGGCTTAATTCCCCCACGACTTAGCTCCGGAGCTCCGGAGCTCCGGATTCAGCCGGAATTGAATGATAATCGAGAGCTGGCAGCCGGCAATTAAGCTTTAGTTAACACTTGACATGAGCCCTCCACATGAACGACTTGAGGCGGTTATTCCAACTCTACATCGTCTATATCCAGGTGGAGCAGGTGCCCCGGGCGTGACTGAAACACGTTGGAGTTTTCGTCAGCGAATTTTGCATTTCGCAACATTCTGCAAATTACCATACTTATACCCCTATACATTTGGGGGGGATTTTTCGATCGGTCTCTCTTTGGAACTCTATCAGCTATTGCTTATCTAGTTCGCACCTTTGATGGGGGCGATTATCGGGAATTGAGATAGCACAGGGGCTATAGTGGAGACCGATAGATAACCAGGCAACAAATGGCTATGATTTATACGACCTCGAGCGATTAATGTGTTATTAACTTGTGCCAATTGACTGCAGCGTCATCAGATGTAACCACAGGTGAGCTGGCAATCAGGCAATCAGGAAATGGAAACCAATAAAGTTATAATGCTTTTTGGAGCCGCCCTCAGGTGTTCCGTATCAAGTGTAGAGTTTTACCGAAAAACAAAAGCATCATACGGAAAGCAATATGAATAAAAAATATAAGCATATTTATTTAGACGGAATTTAAGGTTTATATCACTACAGGTTAGAAATCCTTTTGAGAGGTGTATAAAAATAGGCAATAAAACTTTCGAGGTGCCAAAATTCAGTGTAGGTTTATAATTTTAATACTCGCCATACCAATTAAAATATTTCTTTAGAAACAATTTAACGTAGTCATGGCTAAAAAAGGTCTCCCAGCGGTGACGCATTATACCACATCTGAGACCCAATCATCTGCAGGTATGGGCTCTTTCTGAGAACCCAGCTCTATGAAATTCTAGCCCAGCTGGGCAACAAGTGTACATACTTTAAGGGAACACAGTTTATGGATTATACGTAACCCAGTTTACAATGCCCCAGAGTCCTTGGGAGCCAGCTAGCCAGCCAGCCAACAATTCCTGAAGCCTTCTGGCTAAATGATTCCGAGAATGCGAAGTCATTTAATACCAGCAATTCTCGTGTTTCCCTCCAACTTGTTTTTTTTCTGCTGTTAAATATGGATTTATGTGTAGCAAATGTCCTGCTCTCTGATGTCCATCAAAGGGGGCTGGGAGTGGGCGCATAAATGCCAGTAAACACAAAAAAACATGCAAGAAAATTCCATGCTCTGACGTTCCTCTGACGTTGGCCTCGTTGCTTTTTTGTTGTGCTTTTCCCTGAGCCACCACACTCTCGGTGTTCGCTGAACTGTAAAAGTATCAACAAGTTGTTTGCTCTCCACACGCATACATGCGCAGAGATTAGGGGTGACAGGAGGTGGTGTGTGGGCTGGGTGCCTGGGTGGCCCAATGAGTGGGTGTGTTGGCCGGAGCTGGCCCTAGTCCTGGGCAAGCAGCTGTTCGGAAAGTCGGGCCGCCACATGAACACAATTAACGCCATGGCTAAGTGCGCTGGGCGCCTTGGACTTCTTCTCCTCGCCGTTCGTGTTTTCTCCCAGAAATAACTCAATAACGGTGGCATATGGAAAAATTTGTGCCATCAAAAAAGATAGAGAGGGAAATGCGATTGGGGCCCAGGGCTTTGATGGGAGCCTGCGGTTGCGGTGATGGGATCAGGATCGGGATCGCTGCTGTGCCGGCCCAGGTCCTTTCCCTGAATATTTCATATTCCCCCGATGAGTGACAGGAGGAGGCAGCGCAGCCATTGCTTTTATAAATATTTAATGTGCACACTCGACTGCCGCCGCTGCTGGTGCGTAAATTAAACGCAAACGCAAAGAGTGGACCCTATTTCGCTTTGCATTTTAAAGAGTGTCAAGAGGCCCAACAGCTGGGCGCTTGAAGACTGGGCTGGGCTGTTTGACTTTGTCATTATGCTGCCATATGTAATTTAATAAACACGCAGAAAGGCCGGGCTTCTTGAGGGACCTAATAAATCTATTTAGGGCGACCCTTGTGAGTTGGAGACAATTTATTCAAAGTTGTAAAGGCAGAATTACCTTGAAGTGTATTTCGGTAAGGTTAACACTATAAATGTGAAACGAAATCACTTGAAAATTTGTCTAGAGGTAAACAGTAAAATAATACTTTCAAATTATTGTCGCCTTTATTAATATAACTAATTTATATTAAGCAAATATTTCTCTGATCTTAATATATTTGTTTATGTATACCATTGGTTTTTAGTTACATTTTCTCGTCAGAATCCACTGGTGATCAGAGGGATTACCTCAAAACAATCTTACAGTATGTTAAACCAACCCAGCTTTTTCACAGCTGTTATACATGATTTCTGATTGATTAATTTAAAAAGTAAAGTCCTTCCTGTGCCCCATGCTGTCCATATAGACTTTAATTGGATTAAATTCGTAGCTTGCCAGACAAATTGTCCACCCCAAACTCAATTTATTACATTCGTTTTTTTCGTCGGTTTTTTTTCGTGGGACCTGGGCTTGACATTTTGATGTGGCCGCCATTGGCTTTGGGCGATTGACATTTGACCGAAAGCCAAGCAGCTTGCTGCTGTCGCTTTTTGGCCTTTGTTTCTGCGGTTTTGGCTTGCGAGCGCTAACGAACGTGTTGCATATATTTGGGCGCCGTGGAAACTGTGGAAACAAGCTGAAAAACGTGGGCTGGAAAGGGCTTAACAGCCTTGGGCCCGATGCAAACTTAGGGGCTCAATTCTGCGGTGGGCTGAATAAGGAGCTGGAGTTCGAGCTGGGGCTGGAGCTGGAGCCGGGTACCCTGGGGCCACATCCAAGCTGTGAGATGTGGCGAAGGACGCGATGCTAGGCGAGTGGCGCCAGGCAAGCAGAAAGACCAGAAATCGCAGAAGGGGCTGAAAAGTTTCGCCTTTGCTTAACTCGCTGTCTAAAAATAGAAATGAAATCGCGCGCACGTACACACACACTTTGCCAGCAAGGAGGGCAAACACACTCACACACACACACACACAACACACTGGCATAAATGCGCACCCATAATATGCCCACCTACACACGCTTATGTGTGTGTGTGCACAAAGGAGGCTGGCCGCCATTTTGTGTGGCAAACGCCTACGCGATGTTTAACTGCGCTACAGCTCGACGTAAGTGTGTGTTGGTGTGCTTTCTGCTACATATGTATGTATGGACAAAATAGGTGCACTGAGGGAAAAATGGATTTATTGCCCATTTATTTATGTTTTAATGCAAGAACTGCTTATTATTTGATATTTTAAAAGCTGATTTAAGATAAATTTGTAAAGCGATTCTGTAAAAACCAACAATTGGTACTCAAATCGAACTAAAATTGAGAAGGCTCAAAATGTACGCATATCTCCCAAGTTAAATTAAAATGTTTTAAAACTTTACTGTATTGTAAGTTGTATAACTTTAATTGTTAAGCTAAAAATTAATTTATTTTGCCTTTTATAAGTATAAACTTATTAAACTCTGCATGTCCTGAGGTTTCAGAGAAATCTCTAGAGATTTGGGACTGGATTTTGGTGAAAATAATTCTTAATATAAATATATTCAGAGGCACTACAATGTAGTGACTACATAACTAGGGTCTTATTATATTTCATAAAAAAATCCCATAATTCGATAAAGATTCAATATATTTATAAAATTTAATATTTCTTTATAGAAATCTCTTTAAGAACGATTTTAGTAATAGTGACCTTATTGATTCCTTAATTTTTCTATTTACTTGCAACAATAGGTTTTAAGTCAAAGAAATATATTGTGAAAATTAATACAAGCTCTTTCATGTTTGGCTAGATTTTAAGGAGCTGCTATCTTTTCACAGTGTACGGATAGTAATGATTCACTAAGCCAGTGAAAAACAACAACCGCAGGATGGAAATTTGTGAAAACGTGCAGAAGGGAGGGGGAGGCGCGTGGGCGAGCGAGACAAGACAGCGACAGCTGTCGTCCCGGCGCAAAACACCTACGCAATTTCCTGGCGAACAACGAGCGGGAAATGGGAAATGGAAAATGCTAAATGAGATGAGCTCCATCGTAAGGGAGCCACTCGAGCGGATGCCAGTGGGTCGGCAGGAGGAGCAGGAGCTCGCTTATGTTCACGCCCACGCCTCCACCGAGCAGGAGCAACATAAGCAGATTTCGCCTAGGGCCGAGGGCGAACATTTTTCAAAACTCGAAATTTCTCAATGACCTTTAACATTAACTGCGGCGAGTGTGGGCGGAACTTTGCCACCTGAACTTTGCCACTCACCTGCTGCCGGCTGTTGCTGCTCCTGAAGCTGCTGTTGCTGCTGATGCTCCTGCTGGAGCTGCAGCTTATTGCTGGCACTGGTGGAAAGCTCCGAGTTCTGGGCCAGCACGGAGGCGGGCACGGCCCGAATCTCGACCAGAAGCAGTGGGCTGAGGCACAGGATCAGGGCAAGCGCCATCATGTGTCGCATGTTGCTCCTACGGTGTTAACGGATCGGGGCACTTCACACACAGGCTGTGTCCCAAACAGGGCTCGGGCTCTTTGAATGTGACTGGGTGACTGGGAAGTCGACTCCTGGCTGTTGGACTCCGTGTCTCTTCTCAGAGGTTCGCGCCCTTCGACTGTTCTGAATGAACTGACGTACCAGCGCCGCAGTGCAACAGTTTTTAACGGACTGGCCTCGATTCCGACTCCGATTCCGTGCCGTTGGCCGTGTTTGCAGCCCCAGTCCCGGTGGGCAACCACTCCGCCGCCCGGTACCCGCTGCTCCCGAGCGGTCTGCACACAACCTACGTCACTCTCATTGATAAGAATTGCGGACCTCGATGGAGCCTGCTTACGTAGGTCCATCGGGGGGCAGCCAGTCCTCGTGCAGCGCGCCTGCGCCGGGTCTGCAAAGAGCAGTGCCACTGCTTGGTCACATAATTGAGCTCCGACTTGCGGGTAAATATGCCAGATATGTCTGTATGACACTGGTATGAAAAGTACTGGTGTATGAAAAGTATTTATATTTGCCGTAATGATTTCGTTGTGATAACTTTTGGCATTGCTGTGCAAATCATTTCTTACTTTTCCTAGAATCGCTTAGCTTTTAATAAAGTCTAAAAAGTATATTCGACCACTTCAGGTATTTATATTGGTTAAGCGTTACATTTGTTAAAATATTTCATTTCTGTCACTTTGATTCTCACAACGGAATTGCTGAATTGGGACGATCTTCAACATAAAAAAGAATTTATGTGAAATATGAAATATGAGTGTATATTTAATAATACCGAAATCATTTTGCTTTGTATTTTCACAAATGATTTTCACAATTTCAATTTATTCTATGTAATTTTTTTGTTATAGTCGTACGATTGGATACAATTAGTATTAATATTCTAAACTCATTAAAAACACCCATATCGCAGAGAAGACGTAAATATGTTGAAAAAGAGCAAAGCTCGTTTCTATAAGGTTCGACTATTTGGAAAATTATATGCAAAACAGTTTAAACTGAGAGACTAGGGTAACTCGGAATAAGATATGATCTTAAAGGCTTAGAAATTATTGTTTCACTGCGTTGCAATCTTCATATGTCATGCTCATAGAAGGGTAAAAATGTAACAGCCAATACTGTGTAACAATTATACTACAAAACATTTATACTTTTACATATAGATACTTTCATTTAGTTATATTTGAGTATAATATTTATGTACTAGCTTTCATGTAGCCTGAACCGAAAAAGAAATAAAAACCGCGACATACTCATGTTCAGTCGATATGTACATAAAAGCCCAAACCGACTTACAAAAAATTCCTGCTCAGCAAAAACTTGAGCATATTGTACATAAATTTTGTGCGAAAATATACATGCCACCGTTTACCAAGTAATTTTATTCAGTTAACTTAGCGACTTTGGATAGCAAACACTTAAAAACGTTAAAAATGACACGGCTAATTTTGAGATTCTTTCTCGTCGCACTCCCGATCACTTTAACCCAGCCGGCTCCACTAGATCAGGGCGATGAGGGAAAAGTTATGACGTTAAAGGCGTTTAATAACAGCCTTGGCACCTACGTGGAACTCGCTGGACGGGCAAGTATAGCCATGGAGGACTGGACCATATACGCCAGCTTCGATTTGAAGCAGCTCTTTCGGGAATCCGCCGTCTTAAAGAACGCCTATGAAACTTTTAAAACATATTGCAAAAACAGTAACAAGATTTGCATGGAATCTTTTGACCTGGATTTGACCGATTTCGAAGACACCATCATTCATCGAGGCCTTACAAAAAAGGCGGATCCCCAGGATTTAAGGCATAAAAAACTACCATTAGGTGATGATGAAATCGCCGACTTGCTGAGAGATAAATATTCCGTTGTTGATAGCACTAAAAATATTAAGAGCAGTGAGGAAAATCGTCTCGATCTTCTTGAACTCGACATCGACCAAATTCTTAACAAAGGTGATGGTGATCATAATTCATTGTCAATCTCTTACCTAGACAATCAACTCAGTTCTCTGAACGCGCACATTAAAAGGTCGCAGAACGCTCTACTGGAAGCATTGACATCGGCCTACCATGGACGACTGACACCACTGATCCTTTCCGTCCAGCAGATGGAAAAAGAGATCCTTAGAATCCAGGCCCATATTCCGGCAGGCCGCCGACTCCCCATTAACCAATCCACCGTCTCCGACGTTTACCGTATCGCCTACGTAAGTAACCAGCAATTTGGAGACAATCATTTGGTCTTCACAATCACAGTGCCCCTGATCGACTCGGAACTTTTCAATGTATACCGCCTGACACCTATTCCAAGGGTAGAAAATGGCCAAATCGAGGTGATGGACACCGAAACGCCGTACCTGGCCATCAATGACCACCAGGACAGGTATTTCCCACTCCAAAACCTGGGTGACTGCACAGAACTGGCCAGAGAAAGATTGATTTGTAGACACATACCAGTCACCTATGGAAAAGGAAGTTTCCCAAACATTCCCTGTAGCCTTGCGGCTATACGGAATCAATCCTCCGTCATCTGCGAATTCCGCAAAGCGAAAATAAGTTCCCTCTGGACACAGCTCCTTGCACCGAACTCGTGGATGGTGGCCGTCAGCGAAGAGCTTACGCTGACCGCTGTGTGCTCAGAGGATCGGCAGGAACTAGACATAAGCGGAAGCGGGATCCTTAGCATTCGGGGCGACTGTATTGTAAGAAGCTCATCAGTCATCCTCCAGGGTAGGCCCCATCAGAGAGGCCCCTCCAAAATTGGCTATGCATCTCTACAGACGAAAACCAACTCAGCAGACCAGCTCTCCATTCAGGCAGCGCTGCATCAATTACAACTGAGGCTTGATCACCAGAAGATGCAAACCGTCGGGGGAACTTTAATAGCCGTCATTGCCGTGTGCCCAGTTATTGTGCTGATTGCCATACTCCTCTCCTTGGTCTGGTTATATCGCTACAATCGTAGAAGGCAATTTAGGGGAGCTCAGAATCCAGTAAATGATCCACCTAACGATATCCAACGCCCACAACACACATCAAATGAAAGCAAAGATGGAAATCTTCCTCTTCTGGAAAAATCTTTATAAGAAACTGTATTGACATTGCTTGTATTTGTCTTTAGCAGAAATACATTATTCCAATAAATGTATTATTTTCTATTTTGTTTATTGTATTTTATATGGAAGCATTTTTGTTGTTTCAGCATGAACTTGAAGAAGATAATAGAAGTTATTCATCTGTGTAAGAGAATAACAGGTCAGCACAAAACTGAAACCCCCTAGAAGAGAACATCAGAGATCGTTTTACAGCCGCCGATAATTATATGCCTCAGCATGTGCATCATCATCTCCCAGCCTTCCACCTTCCACCTTATTTATATTAACAGAATTTGGAGAACCTCCGTTGACGAGCTAATAAGTGAGAACAGACAGATTTTGGAAAGCTTCAAAGGTTTTTCTTTTTAATTGTTCGCAGACCTTACTTATTTAGCTTCTGTAATGGACAGAAGGGCAAATATTCTTCTCAAAAAAATTAAACGCGTCCAATTTAATATTTCATTTCCATTAAATAAAAGAACGAGATAAAAAAAAACATATTAACATTCCGATAAATGATATCTTGAAGGTTTCTAAAATAAAGGTTAGGAAACTGAATAATAAATCCCTTTGAATATTAACCTTTTGACCCATTCCAAAAGTGCATCGGAATGGCATAATCCAGATTTTGGATATCGATACCCCATCGTATTTATTTCGAACTCAAAAACTTGGAATACATGAAGTATTATATGGAATATAATACATAGATTTAGTTGCAAACCATCATCCGCTCCCAATCGGAGAAACCCGATACCAGAGATGAATAAAGTTGGCTTTGTGTCGATTATAATACAGATTTATTTGTTTGGTTTTAAATTGCAATAAATATTAGTTAGTTACTCTCTTCATTTACACGTTGTAAGTCTCAAGGCTTCACTTAAGATTTTTCCAATCTTTGCACCTGGAAATTTAGAAAAATCTTGGCTAGCGTTGGGACCGCCTGGGATCCGGCCGAGTGCTCTATGTTACATTTGCATCGAGGCCCTCGTTTTACTATAAGAACTACAATTTGTCAGCTACTTCAACAAGGAAATCATTGCCAATTAAAAACTAGTTGCAGCGCTCTTGCCTGCGCATTGCACTTTGTGTCTCTCTGTTTTTCTGTCCATCTCTGATTTAGTATGAAAAATAAGGCTTTAGGGTTTCGGGAAAGGGGAGCAGGGCGGAGAAAAGCATATCGAGGAGCATATCTACTTCTCTACTTGGCATTGTCCAGTATCTCCACTATGTGCTGGGAGACCATGGCCGTTGCCTTGGCGGCATTTGGGATGAGGAAACGGTCCATGTCCGTGATGAGCAGGCCGTCGCCGTCTGGAAAGCCGTACTTAAAGGTGATCAGGTCGCGATGCCGCTTCTTGGCGGTTATCTTAACGATGCTGGCCAGCGGTCGGCGCACCATAATTTGCGCCTGGCCGCGTCCCAGCTCCCGCAGCACCACCAGCTGGCCGGGTGTGATGATCAGGTGGCTATCGTACATATAGCCACTCATATGCACTTCCTGGCACTTGAACGAATTAATGATGTCTGCCGTCTTAAAGTACTGGTTCAGATTCACGATCTCCTTGCCATCGCCGGACAGCGTTGGAGCATCCTGCTCCCCTCCCGCCCCGCCGTCAATGGCATCGTCATTTTCGTCATCGATGCTGAAGACGGGTGCCACATTACGGTATCGCTTTCCATTCCGATCCTTTGCACTCACATGCCGTTCCTGGGCCGGTGCCGCCTGAATCCCGCCGTTGCTGTTTGAATTGGAACCGCTGACAGAGGCACCGCCGTTCGCACTGGGATTTACGATGATGTCCAGGAGCTTTCCCTTAACCTCGGCTGACTTGGACTTCATGGCGGCGGAAAACTTGCTGAACAGATCCGACGACGAGGGTCCAGTCGAGACTTTCGAGGTTGCCGATTTTGCCTGAAGAAGGGGGAACGCAGTGTTACGGATTTAGAAGTGTTCTTGGATGTGGTCCTGGCCTTACCTGCTGGACATTGTGCTGCTGGCAGACGAGGCACTTGCGCGCATTGTGGTCCTCCAGGCAGTCGGCCATATGGTCGCCGAAGTAATCGTGGATGGATGCATAGCCGCCGGTCAGCAGAGACACATAGTGGGTGTTCTTTTGAAGGAATGAAGCCACCACCATGTGCGTGTACTGATCCTCCTCCACTCGCCCGCTGCCCATGAAGCACAGGTGTTCGCCGCCGGCATTGGAGTTGGCCTCAATGGCCTGGCGCTGGGCTGTGAGCAGACCCTGGACGGCGGTGGCGAAGGCCACCGGTTCCTGGAGCATCAAATTGCAGTCCAGATGGAATGCCGTGGACAGGTGGCCGGCGTTGTACTGCTCCGCAGGACGGCAGTCGACGAGAAAGAATCGCACTGCGTCGGGCACCGGGAACTCGGTGGCAGAGTTTTCAACCAGCTCGTAGACGGACACGGGTAGGCACAGGGCCTGCGACACCTTGTTGGCCTCGTCCTGGCTGCGCGGAGAGTCGTTCTGTTTGCCATACAGCGCCTTCAGATAGTCCGTCTTGAAGGAAGTGGGCGTCTTGAGCGCATAGTACTGGGCCAGGGAGCAAAAGTCGGGGACGTCGTCCAGCTCCAATGCACACGGCATATTGCCGAGGAACTTGATGATCTCCTCCTTGGACGAGGTGCGCATCTGCAAGATCTGTTCTCTGCCGTTGATCAGGATGATCAGTGCCAGAAAGAAGACCATAAAGGGGTCGGCGTTCTGGAAATACAAGTCCCACATGGCAATGATCACTGACAGGCTGCTACAGGAGGTGAACAGAGACTGGAACCACGACAGCGAGTACAGGTCGGGTGTTATTTTCTTGGTATCCAGCAGAGTGCAGAGCTCTGGGTCGTGGTAGAGCAGTAGCAGTCGGAAGACATGGAAGACGTTACCCTTCGGCCGACAGCCCTTGGGTATGTAGGTGTCCCGTATTGCCTCGAACAAGTTAAAGGTGTCGGATCGGTTGAGCTTCAGGGCGAACAACGGGAGCAGGAGCTCAATCCAACCGTTATCCGGCTCGTACTGCAGATTCCGGTTCTTGCAATAGAACGTGATAATGGACTCCAAATCGGACACAACTGACACCTTGTCCTCCTCGTCGTTGCCCATACGATCGACATGCCGCTGGCAATCCTCACGCAGCTGGCTCTGGAAGGGTAGGTCGTAGATCTCGTTGAAGAGCGACATCTGGTCAGATTTGTGCCGCACATCCAGGCACACCTGCCACACGTCCGGACGCAAGGCTTCCGGCAGAGCCTTGCCCTTGCAAATCCCGTAGATGTCGTTCACATTGCAGTCGTCCAGCAGCGCCGACTCCAGCTCAATTATCCTGCGAATGAGATGTCATTATTATTACTGTGTTATCAGTGGCTTGTTTTTAGTCATCTAGCGATGTGGATCGGCGACGTCAACGTGTCTCAACAAACAGCTGCTGTTTGTGGCGAGCACTGCTGATAAGGCCTATGGCCCCCAGGTGCCTTCACCCCCGCCAACCCATCGACGAGATGCTGACTCAATCGCTTGAAGCAACCTTGGGATATCTCAATTTCTTGCCGAAACGCAGGAGGCGGCTGGAGGTACTTGCTTCTTGGGGGGCAGGGATAGCCCAAGTTGTTGACGTTGCCTTAATGTTTATTATTTACCACATATTCTCCTCCATTCCACTTCCACTCCTAATTTTTGGTGTGGTCGTCGCCTGCCAAATGTCTGTGCAGCGCTTGCCGTTTCCAAATGGACGTTCTTAGTGCACACTCTTGAGCTTGAGCTAGCCAGGCAGCGTGTGCATTTTATTATATATTTCAGATTTGCGAATTACTTTTATATTCCAAATTTATTTTGATCGAAAATTTCGTGTGAAGAGTGTGACCGTGAAGCAAGTCTTTCGAAATGCACATCTTTGAAATACCACTCTTAAAAAATACCAAGTACAAAATACCATGAATTTAATTAAATTGCAATTAAATTGAATTGAATGAATTTAAAAAAATATATAATCAATTCAATTAATTTAGCTCCACAGTTTTGTTTTCCTTTTTTTTTAAATAAGGAAATGAGTAATTATTTTTTAAAATTCTCAATTGCCCGCCTATGTCTATCGATAACTACTGTCATCGAAAGACTGCCACCTCTTGTTGCCAGCTATTTAGCGCACGCAAAGTTTTGTTTTTCTTTTTTTAAATAAGGAAATTAACCTTAAATCTAGCTTTTTGCGATCAACCTTTCGGCAATTAACCCTTGCGTGTGCGCTGATCTAAATAAAGGTGAGTTGGAAATCTTGTGGAATTGCAATCTAATGGAAAACTGCACTAACACACATGCACCCAGGGCCAAACAAAATTTGCAAAAGCAAAACAACAACAATAACAATAACAGCATCGTTTTAGTTAAGCGAAATGCAATTGCTCACACAAACACACACTCGCAGACACACCGACAGCCTTCACCTAAATAAAATGCATCTTGCATCTATTGATTTTGCATAGTTTTGCACACACAAGGTGTTGCAAGAGCCATGAGAGGATGTGAGTAAGAGCTAGTGTGTGTGAGCGGCAACAGCTGGGCTGCTCCCGCCTCCCTTTATCACCACCACCTTTCCATTAACCAAAAACACATTTAAAGGTGCATTTGGAGCCACAGCCACGTGTGAGGTTTGCTATTTGCATATCAGCACGTACGCGCTCCATATGCTTGGTCTCTCTAATTGCGACTCTGCTTTTCCAGATGAAAACGGACAACAAGAACATCTGCAGTAGCAATATCAACAACAACAACAGCAGTAGCATCCTCTCCAGCGGCGGACACAGCTCCCTGGCCCAGCAGCAGCAGCAGGCGCTCTCCTCCGCCGCCGCTGCAGCCGCGTCGCACATTGTCACCGAATGGGAGGATAACATTATCTTCGATGTGGACGATCCGGACTTTTGTAATCTCGCTGCAGGATCGGCGGCCGCCGTGATCGACAAGCTCAACTTTATGGGTGAATACATATAGAATTAAGGGTATATAATTAGCCCAACGTTCCGTATTTATAGTCTAGACACTAATCTATGTTATTTACGGTTAGCCACCGCAAAACCCCTTGCACGGAAAACTGCTCCACCTTTGTACCAGCTGCAGCAGTCAGTAGTATTGGCTTATCGCAAGTGGTTTTTCCGCCCGTCGTTCAACTGACCCACTGGTAGTGGTGGGTGTCCCGCGTCCCGGCTTTTGTCTGCTTTGCGGCGGAAACTGCCAAACACTTTTATTAATGCCAATTGCCCGCCATATTCGGCTTTATCGCGTCGAGTGCCGTTGATAATGGGGCCGCCTAGAATAGGTACCATCAATTACACAAGTGCTCGATCGGCACGCGGAATAGCCACACTCTGTCTTCCTTCCCAGTTGTCTTCCCTCTTTTAAAATTAGAACCTTTTTGTTCTGTATTTAGAACGTACATCCCACGAATTTTGGGCGACCACCCAGGCGATCCATCAATTACCGCTCGAACATCCAAGCCAATCCAAGTGGGTGTGTGTGTGGGCTAGCTACCTAATTTGTTGTGCCCGTCGTTTATCTGCGATCTTAGATTAGTCGTGCGACTCGCTTATTCACACGTTTCGCTTGTCACCGAGAGAATTGAGTAGGTAAATTCACGCGTTTGTCATGTGACTCCGCCGCGGATCAGGCCCTCCGCTCGATCATCCTCCCGAGAAATGGGTGCCAAAAGAGTGTGCAAATATATATCAGCACGCCGCCATCCAATGCGAGTGGAATTTTTCCCCAATTTCGGACAACAATAACAGTCGGGCTTTAATATGGCTAGCGTGAGCTGTTTCTTTTTACTTTGTCATGCATATAAGTAGTTAAAGCCACTCGGCACGTGTGGCTCGTTAAAGGCTTCTTATGGCGGGAGGAGGACCTGGTCTTATACGGTCTGGGGACCACCTATGAATATTGCGTGCGAATTAAACATGAGTGGTGCAAATGCCCCTGATCCGGTCTTGAATGGGGTAAATGAGTGAAAGGAAAACGGGTTGAGGACCTTAGTTTTTTAGGAGTTTACTTCCTCTGGGAATCTTTAATTCATAATAACTACAATCTTCCTCCCAGAACTGGCTTTATTTCGATAATTATAAATATTGAATATTGCGTTTGTAAAATATTAAACAGGAACTTTTAATCAGAAAGTATATTTGTCTTAATTTATATAACCAAAATGTAAGCTACATGGAGATAAATGCAGAGCAATGGCGTCTTTACTGGGTTATGGGTCATTTCCCCTTTCAAACTATTTAGCTTAGCTTACTTGCATATTTGCAAGTGATTAGCATATTGCATCAGACTATTTGCACATCAGTCTCGTCTGCCTGAGTGTTACGCCTTTCCAGTTCACGTAGATTTTGCAAGTTTTCGAATAAAAATGATTCAGTGAAATTCAAGCCAATTAAGCGGCTTGAGAATGACTTATCCTGGGTATTTATAGGCCTTTGATATAATCGTTTAGGTTATATAAGCTGTATCTGTAGTTGACTCACTCTGACTAGTTGTGATCTTTCTCCTGAACTTGTATGCGCTGCTCACATTATATATCACTTATCATAATGGTTGTCGTGGAATCCTATTATCTTATCATTTTTATCTTGACTGATCGCTCTTGTGCTTATCTCGTGCGGAGCTTGAGTCATGCCCTAGTCTAGCCCCGGCGAGATTCCTTATAAAACATGAATTATATTTCTGTAGAATTCGTAAAATTCACTTGCTGCTCCCATGCTCGGACATAGGTGCTTGCATAAGCGAATCGCTTGCATAAAGTGCTTATTAAAACGACAATCGTAGTGGCAATTTTTAAAAATAAAACCGTTTTCGATTTCGCAATTCCCCTCGCCCGCCTCAGCTCTCCTGCTCCACCTGTCTGTGCTTTATGTTCTCATGCTCATTATAGAATGAAACGCCACGCGCAGCCCGTTCACGGTTCTGTTCAATTTGTCGACTCGCCGACGCGACTCGCCCCCCGTCTCACCTTGCCTTGCCTCGACTAGCGTCTCTGGCTGATAAGTCTCCGTTCCGCTGCCTCGAATTGCGCAGCAGCCCCGCCTCTGGTTCTCCAATCTCTCAGCAGTTGTCTCGCCATGGAGTCAAAGCTTGCTGAACGGTTCAGGTAAAGAACATATCTCTTGGCAGTGATGGCGTGATGATGGAAAATGTCCAAATGCAATCCGATCTGCGAACTCTGGCTTCTGAACTAGATCTGAACCCGCGCTTAGGGGCCCGATCACCAGTTAGAGGCGGCTTTCAATGGCAGCAACCAATTCACTGGGGTCGTAACCAGTTCGAGGCTGAATGGTCTTTCGATCTTCCCTGGTTTATCCAGCACAGAGAGAAAATATATATGGGGATCTCTTATTACCAAGAACTATAACTATTAACTGTGTTCCTATGGAATAATTATTTTAATTAAGCTTTAATTTTAAACATAGTATGTTTTCACTTTGATTGTAGGTTAAATATATGTAGCTAGAAAATGCACAGAATTATCTGTTCTATATAAAACTATGGGGAATTATCTGTTCTATATAGAACTATGGGGGAATTATCCGAATCTATTATATTTTTGATAAGATCAAAGTATATGTTTTTCCAAATAATATAGAAATAAACCCTAGGTGGCAACAGGGAGCAAAACAGCTCAATATATATACAGATATTTTTGTTTTCCGCAATGGTATAACCCCGTCTAATGCAGCTCCACTCGACTTGGAGAGGCCCGGCCGAGCGATCGCTGGGTGTGTCCGTGTGTGTCGAGGATTGATTTCAATTCGAATTCCGCCCGTTCATTCATTCATTGTGCAGGCTTCGTTCGTTCGCCGCTCTTTTTATTAATTTACAATTTCATCACACACACACACAACGGGCGGGGCATGGACACAGAAAAGGAACCCTTGACGGGCACTACGGCAGTCGTAATCGGTTCAAACCGGCACCGGCTGCGGTTGTGAGTGTGTTTACACTGGGCAAACGTTCAGTGCGACGCAAATCTAACCGAGAGGAGCCAACAATGATGTGAGTGCGACTGCCGTAGTGTCATCTAGTACTCGGTCAACGATGCTGATGGCGATGCCGATGACGACGTTCTCAGATCAGCGACGTCAGTTAGTCGCTCGCGCCACTTTATTGACTAAATATACCCCCCTCGAAGCTGTTGTAAATTCCCACCATAAGCATCACACAGACAGAAGCCGTCATAAAGATAGTAACCGAAAGGCTTCCCGGGTATTATATAGGCTATAATTTATTCTGAAATTTTCAGCAGCGTCAGTATTTGCATCTCTCAATACACAGATAAGAGTCGGGAGGCAACCGCAATCTTCTTTGAAAAATTACTAATCTTAATCTTACGTTCTCAAGAATAACAAAAAAAATACCCTGTGTACCATTTCCAGGGAAACATTTTAAGCTCGCTTTGTTTATACATATTTCTAATGAATTTAAAACAAAGTTAATAAGAAAACCAGATTATATTGTTTCTTAAACATTTCTCCCGGGCAACTGGCTACCCGATCTGCCAAACTAGTTTCTTTATTGACACTTTGATGGCCACAAAAATGTATTAATTAGTGGGGCTATATGCTCTCATTTCGAAATGGTTCGAATCGTTTGGAAAAATCAATGATTCGAACCAGATTCAACTGAACTGTTCGGTTCCTTAGTTAAATTCCAAGTTCATTATTGACTGCGAAAATGTAGAACCTTTGTCAATTTGGGGAACCAGTTTGTTTGTTAGCCGCCCGCCATGCGCATGCTAAAAATTAATTAAATATGGTCCATGGCAAATACCCAACGAATCATTGAACGAATTTAAAGCGAAACCAGATTAAACCGAAAAACAGAGAATCCTTTGCGGGAAACCTCAACACCTGAAGCCAGTGGAAATCTCTCGTGTCACGTGTAATTAACAAACTGCTGCATTATGCAAATTGCTAATTAAATGCTCTCCAGACTTCCACAAGTGTTAATTGTCGCGCGCCAAACGAAACCACAAGCCCTTCCTGCTCTTCCTCCTCCTCCTCCTGCTCCTTCCCTCGGTGGCATTCATTTCTCGGTCTTTCTCCGGCGCGTTCTAGTTTCTCGATTGGGGATTGCGCACTTTGGTTGCGGTCGTCCGTTGGGGCTTTTTGCAAACCACGATTTTGCGCCATATTCATGAGATTGCGTTGAACAAAATGGTACCTTGAACTAGTGTTCAATGTGCCAGCGGGGTTTGTTTTTGCATTTAAAATTGTGATCCAGGTTCCGGGCTTTGTTCTATTGCTCCCCATAGGCTACTCCGCAAAACAAAATATAAACAACAATAAGTGCGGTGCCATTGCGATTCCCACTAACTCTGTCTGACTAACATTACCATATGCAATCGGTTGTAGTTCAACGAGCCGTATATTCATTGCAATTTCCAATTAATACATTTCGCTTGTCATTAGCAATTATGTTTCGCAGTCTGTGTATCCTGACCTGACTGTTTATCCCTTTCAAGAATTAACTAGATTTTTACTACGACAAAAGGTTTCGAACTGGCCTTTCTTATAACACAATTTTTTACAAACAAAATGATTATTATTGGAGACTCGTTCCTAAGATTTTTTTAAACATTTTCGGGGATTCCTCTAATTATTTAAAAGCCACAAATTAATTGCTTTTAATGGCTTAATAGCTCTAATAAGTTGATGCGTATTGGCAACTCATCAAACTGAACTCAAAATTGTTGCAGAAATTATTGCTAAATGTGGATTAAGATAAGGAAAAACAATAGGTGCAAATATTATCGTAGTGATACTTTGTTCTTAGGAACGACCCAATTATTGTTACGTATTGTTTGTTTGATCTAATCAGCTATATGGTTTTATCACCCATCATTGCAGGCTGCTTATGTGAAACTAGATCTATAAATATTGAGGCAAGAAACCTGAAAAAAATAGGAAATATGGCTTTCAAGCTATGAACTATGATATAATCTTTATAAAGTTTCTAAGTTTCGAAGACAATACCTTCAACAAGGGATGGTAACAATGGAAGTTACATTGGATTCACTGGGGGATATGCAGCTCCCTTTCGTTAAATTCCAGGGCTAGGGTCAGTTAAACCAGAGCTGAGTGAGACACCCACCTGGCGTAACCTTCTTTGGGTGCTTTGTCAGTCATGGGCAGGGTCGTCGTGACATTGCCTTCCGTGTATCAGTCATCAGTCAGTCAGTACCCCGATCTAGGGTAACCCAGGGCTATATATATTCACACACTCGTATGTAGATAACGTGTCATGGAATTATTTATAGGAGCTGTTCCCAGTTCTCATGGAGAATACCGCTTTATCTTTCACGGTATGCAAATTCATTACGCGGAACTCTTACAAAACCCATGGAAATTAGTAAACACAAATGGGGCCAAAGGTCAGGGCCGCCCCGACTCAGCCCCGAGTCCGATTTCCCGCCATTCTAATTGCCCTTGTCAACAGTATCGTCTGGCGAGACGAGATCGTAAATCTTTCCGATTGACGGTGTGGATCACGGGGCATCGCAGGGGCTTAGTAGCACCCTAAGTGCACTTACCTGAAATGGGATTATAGAGAACTTGTTCGGCTTTAAAGCTTTGAAGTCACTTTCGTTGCCTGTCGATTCGTTGATGATGACCAGACGAAGTCACGCCCCGTTTTGGCAGTTTACCCAGATATTGGAATGGGTACTTTTCCCCCATTAATTAAGTAAACGCTTTCCGTAGTCGAACTCAAGCTGGAATTCCGAATTCGGTTTGTTTACACTCGATCTCGAGGGCGAGGGAATCCCATCGCACCGTAGAACGGGTTTGTTGTGTTCGAGCGAACTCATTAGCATCAGCTTGTGATGATGATGCTCTGTTCAAAGACGAACTAAACGATCAACGTGTGGCGCTGAAATGCCCAACAGCAGTAGAAGATTCCCCATAACTTATAATGAATCAGCCGCCCACAATTTGAGCTCATTGAGCGATATATTAAAAGCCAAAAGCAAAACAAAGCCGCGCTGCTGATTTCTGTTATTATTTTTCGGGACTCGACTGCGACTTCGGTTCCTGATCTCGCTCCCAATTGACGTCAAGCCGTGGCCGCCTTTGTTTTTGCATTTGGCTGTGACGGATCCCTCCATCCATCCATCCGCATGTGTGCCGTATTTACACACCAGTCACAACATCCATCCATAACAATAATTAACAGCTACTTTCAGGAGCAGCTTTGTTTGCGTAGCTGGCTCGAAACAGAAAACAGAGCTGGAGCCGCGGCACGATAGTCAGGCGGAGGCCAGGCCAAATCCGAAAGAGGAAGCGCATGTCTTCGAGCAGCACTTGAAAGCCAGTACCGTTGCCGTAAAAATACATACATATATGCGGTGTACTTATGCATAATAGTATAGCCAAGCAGCTATATATCGGCAAACAGAAACAGAAACTAGCGGTGGCCAAAGCGAAATCGCAATACCCTAATGTCCGATCAAGCTGTGTAAATAAATGGTTTGAAGCTCGTTCGCAATATCAGTGCGAGTATCATAATTCTAACTATGCTTGGGGATTTGGCTTATTACTATGAAAAATACTATATGTACATAAAAGGATTTACAATTTTAAATTAATTCCTATGCAGAAATGAGCGTTCTTAAGTTAGAGCACCCCACATACCTTGGATAGCTTAAACAATGTATAACTATTTCAAACGAACCTAAACTACCTTTGGTAGTTTTTAAGAACCCTTTACACGATCTATTACTCTTCGAAATGACACCTATTAGTCATCACTGTAAATATAGTGAAGCTTGTAATGATCTAAAAATACAAAGCCTTCCGTAGTTAAGTCGAGTAAATCATAGGTTTTATTTTCAAATTAAAGCACTCAACAGAGAGTGTAGTAAACAAATCCCCCCATACCTTGAATAACTTAAACAATGCATAAATACTTCAAACTAAACTAACTTTGGTAGTTTTTAGAACCGTTTTCACGATCTATTACTCTTCGAAAGGCCACTTGTTAGTCATCACGGTAAATATAGTGAAGCTTGTAATGATCTTAAAATACCAAACTTAAGTCTAAGTTCTGATTTAAGTTCCTTTTTAATCATAGGTTTTCTCAATTCAAAGCACCCAACGAGTGTAATAAATGAATTCCTGCATACCTTGGACTGCTTAAACAATGTATAAATATTTCAAAGGAACCTAAATACCAGAAGTAAACTTATAGTTGATTTACAACAAATTCGTATGCATTGGCCTGGAAATTCTCCAGTAATTCTATCCCGTTGTAAGGCTTATAATTATATTTCGGAATAATCCCAATAATCCCATATATATTTCAAATCGCGTAACTTTCCAGAAACGTTAAGAAATTCCCTTAGAAATTTTCAAAAAATAAATAAATAAATACTTTAGGGCGAGCACCACCCAGAAGCTTTTATTTGTGATATTCAATCTATTTTGAAAGCTGATAGCTCATTGGCAGACCTATAAATCAGGCGATAAGATAGAAACTAATTTTTCTGGGCTATTTTATTTAACGCGATCATCCGGTTGCGAAATTCAATTGTTTATATTCGCAAACATTGTTCGCTGGCCACTGAAAATGTGGTATCGAAACAATTGGCTGGATATATTTAGCCAGAAATTATTATTTTTATTTACAATTGGATCGGCGCTCTCGAGGAAGAGTATAAAAATACACGACACAAACGTGAGAGCGGAGGGGCACTTAATAAGTTTTTAAAAGGTTTGCAAAATATTGTTATTTAAATATTGTTATTTTCGGACTAATATCCTCACGTTGTCTGACGCAATTTCCGCTGAGGTGAGACTGTCTCTTCACATCGAACCGTCTTTGTGTCGGGCTCCTCAGTTTCTCAGGCAATTGCCGTGCGACCTTCTCCGGTGACAATGGTCCCCCGCTTCAACCTCCGCACTGAGAACTAAATTGAAGCAAACTGACCCTCCAACCCGCCATTGTGCAATTGCCCAATATTATACAATTTAATATCCAAATTACAGCTGACACCAGTCTAGTATACTTTAATTAAATGCAGGTAATTCGAGAATTCACATTAATTCCATGTATAAAATAAATCCACATTTATAAAAATGTATTTATTGCATAATTTCTGTATTTTTTTTTTTTATAAATAAGTACATATATATTATACGTTCTGAGTATGAATATTTAGAATATTATGTAATCTAGGGAGTACTATCTAAATAATTCCTGGTAAATAGCAAATAATAATAAAAGGAATGAACTTTTGTTTGACCTTTCCTAAATATTATTTTAGATCTTTTTTTCCCGGTGTAAACTGATATTTTAAAACTGCGCCTTCGCAAAGTTGAATGCCAGTGAAAAGTGTGCCTGGATCGCGAGGGCTCCCTCCGTTCGTTCTTGCTTTCTAAATAAACATTAATTGTGTATAATGTGCGCTGTTCTGCTGTGTGTTCCCCTGTGTGCTGTACCCCCGTTGAGTGTGCTGTGAGTGTTTGTGTGTAGTTGACCGTCGCTTCTGGCGCTGAATTGCATTAAATTGGCGAGGGTCGCCTGGGCTTTGGTTTGGGGCATTAGTTCGGCTCGTCTCTGGTTTTGGGTGCTCCCTTTTCGTTGGACTGGCGAAATTGGAGACACCTTCCAAGCGACGCGCGCCTTGGATTGAGGCTTGGCTCCTATGCATAAGTTAAGTCGGGTCTAGCTGCACTTTGGAAGGTTTTCGATTCTCCCATTAACATGCCTACGCCAGCGAAAAATCCGTTCCGAAGGGAATTGTCTTCGCATTATACATACGGAATGGATTTCACCGTTACACTTTTTTACAATTCGCTGCAGAGACACGCGCATGGGCCGCAAAAAAAAAGGGGGAGGGCGACTTTGACGATAAGATTAGCAGTTGATTGATAAGCGAAAAATGTTGATATATACATTTATATTTATTTATGGTTGGGAAACATGCAAGGCGTTGAAGAAAGCATGAAATCTACCTGATACTGTCATTTTAAGACTATTAAATAAATCGTTTTATATCACCCGTCAGCGATTTGCACTATTTTTATTTCGATATCTGAAAGAGATATGGAAAGTAGTGTTTTATGTCCAGAAGGGGGTAGTTGTCAAAGCGAACACTAGTTTTTGCAGGTTTTTTTTTTGCATCCATAATGATATAATATCTGAATATTCTGTCTAGTAATTCTATTGTACGATCTCTATATTTCAAACTTTTGAAAAATATTTTCGACGTGTATTTTGTAAATAGAAAATATTATTTTTTTACTTTCCCGAATAGCTTGTCAGCCCTGACATGTTATTGCCCAGATAGATCTCTATTTGATATGGGGAAAAACAATCGTAGTGGAAATTTCCGTTGATTAGGGATGCTAGTTTACCTGACCCTTCTGAGGATCACTTTTTCCGGCTACCCTGCTGAGCCCTGACCTCTGCCATTCACTCTTGTTTTCCACCTGCTTGGTACATGGACCTGAACCCGTACCGGAATCCGAACCCGAACCCGTAACCGTCCCTGTCCTTGCCCGGCGCTCTACCTGTCAGCGCGGAAAATGATTTGTTATTCAAATGAAATGCGTCTGTCCGTCGATTCTTCTGACGGTTGCCAAGCCGCTTGTCCGCCTCTCGCCTCCTGTTGTTGTTGCAGCGGCTGTTTTGCTTGCTGCCTTCTTGGACATGCGTCAATAACCGCGGGCGATTACACCTACTCGACGTCCTAGTGTCCGTCCGGTCAACGTGTCGTATACGTACTGCGCTGCCCTGCAGATATGCGTGTGTGTATGTGTGAGTGACCGTTAAATGTGCACTTTGTGTCCGTCCCTCTTGCTCTCACGCTATCTGCCGCAGCGTCGGCCATTATTTTTGTTTTGCTTTGTTATCGCACTGATCTCTCCCTCGGAGAGCCTCTCTGAGATTTGATGGCTGTTGCCAACTACCGCTAATTTGGTCAGCATCTGACTTTGTTTTGGCTTTTCGCTTGTGATTTACCCCCCGTTAAATGTTTATTACGAGTTTTGCACGCCTGTGAGTGAGTGAGTGAGTGTTTGTGTGCAAGTTCAGTTCGTTAGCTTTGCTTTGTCATCCGAGGCGATATCGCTTGCTCTCGCTCTCTCCTGCTCTGGCCCCCCACTCACGCCTCCCACTCGCACTCTCAGCAAACCAGACGGCCAGCTGGTTCTCTCGCTCTCCCGCCTGGCCGCCGTTCGCCTATAAAAGCGAGGCGAAGCGAGCGAGCGCCGTTCATTCGAAATTCGAATTTCGCGGTTTGTTTGTCGTGCTTGCCACTTGGTCTTTCGGCTCTGGAGAAAACGGAAACGTAAACGAATCTGAATAATCCGAATTCAATTCAATTCCGCACTCAATTCAGTTTCAGTTCAGTTTCGCTTCCAAGTCCAACTATAAAAGTGCGCTTTAGTCAGTCAAACGATATAATTGCAAATTGCTGTGGAAAACGTTGAATTTTTCATGAGCTCAAGCTAACTGTCTCTCGCATCGCGTGTGAAAAGTTACTTACAATTGCCAATAACAACGGTTAATGTTAATTCCCAAACAATTATAAAAAAGGTAATTTCGATTGTGTCTCGCTTACGCAAGGCCAACTACAATTACCAATACAACAAAAACAAGTTGAAACAACAAAACCAACAAACGTCACAACACAGAAATCCCAATTTGGATTTATTAATAGCGCAGAATAAATAATAAAAAAGCGCCCCACAACCAACCGTTGCTGTAAATAACACAACAAATGTAAGTATTATTTCCGTGCCCAAAATAACTTGAATAAAATATAAAATAAAAAACAGACAGTCGTCCGTCCGTGTTCGAATGAGACTGTGTGTGTGCCCTTCTATAAATAAATAAAATCAAATTAAATGCAACTAGTTGTGTGTACACACACAATATGCTCGGGATAAATTACAGCAATTTCGTATTTGCGCCGTTGCCTCTCAGTCGGGGCGCGAACCGCAGCGAGTTGCACTCAGCCGCGACGCAAACCCAGACTGCTGCTGCAGCAGAAGCATCAGCAGCAGCAGCAGCATGTCCGCGGGATTTATTTTAAGCACGCGCCGCCTCTTGATTATACTTTCTCATACGATCCAAACTAATTATAGAACAACTGGCTGGCTGGCTAGCTGGCTGGCTGGCCGCATAACAACGCCGTCCGTTTTCACATTTGTACATATTTATTTATTTATTATGATGCTGAGGCGGCAGTCATGTGCCTGCCGAGGATAGAGGAAAATACATGCATATATTTTTGCAACTTTGCCAAAATCGTGTCGTCAATGTAGACAGGTCGTATACGGAATATACTTCCATATGTGTGGGCCCAGTATTCCCCCATGTGGATAAGCAATTAACGTATCTCGCCTCCAATTCCAAATAATTCGCACATTAAAGTTTTTTAATTGTCCGTCCGTCGCCAAAAACAATTGAAACTACACGGATGACGCACCAACATCGGCGATCGCTCTGGATCTGTGATCTCTGAGCATCGGCCTCGCTTTGGTGTGGTGCTTTCAACCGGATTTCAGCGGTTTTTGCTACCAGCCAATAGTTGTTAATTTTAGCCAAGAATGTCGTCCGAGTTGCCGCGGAAAATGTGACTCGCACTTGACAGTAGTAGGTACCTGTGTATCTATATATCGATCGGATTTGAATGAACCTCGACTTGGTACAGTCGAGCGCTCACTCACGCACCTGCACCATAAGCTCGTTCACCTTCGCCGGCGATCGTTTACCTGTCCAGCATTGAACCCGTGCTGCTGCCGCTCGTCGTTACATTTGATGAACTCCACTGACTCTGTGCTTCTCTCCTCTTCCTCTTTGCAGTGCCATCAACAGCAGCCAATATGTCGATCGCCAGTGTTCACGGTCCCCAAATCGCCGACATCTGCAGCCCCTTGTCGTAAGTATTTAATTTTGGATGTTGATGACTGAAGATACCCATAGATCGCACACACATGATCATGATTCACATTTAGCTGGAAGTTCGATTCGCTGTGATTCGTTTCATTTCGTTTCGTTTCCGTTTCGCACTTGCTAAAAATTCGCTGTAAACAATGTCAGGGTTGGTTCAATAGTACGGGGGGGAAGGGGAGGAATCGTATGGCTCATTCATGATTTCAGCAATCTTATCGATGCGGCCAGGGTGCAGAGTACACCAGCCACAAATCCGCTCAATACAACAGCACGAATATATGTATGTGTACAATGGCGGGCCACACCTGCAATTTGGCCACGACTTTGGCCCATTAATGAAAGGGGCCAGCACCTTCGGATCAACAGCTGGTCCGTCGTCTGTCTGTGTTTGCTCAAACAGGTCACGATCGATACAGCTAACTTCAAGCTAAATTATTCACAATGTACAACGCAAAACTTTTAAAAATTCTCTCGCGTAAAAACGAAAAACTAGTCTAAAGGTTAAAATCTTGTCAACTTACACCACCTGTTAGTTAACCTTTGGTTTGTTTACCAAAGAATGAGAAAACCCCATGTATTTCCGGCCAGCTTAACTGGTATTCAGCTACCTAATCACAATCATAACTCAAATAAGACAGTGTTTACTCTCTAGAGCGAACACTGTACCCGCCGTCCTATCATTATCATTCCGCATTTTGGGGCCGCACAATAGCAACAAAAGCCGTCGCCGTCGCTGTCGCCATTGCTCACATGATCGGGCGAAAGTCGCTACGCAACCGCCGCTCGGGTACAGTTGCCAATCATTTCATCCGCCGTCCTCCCCCGACTCTGCTCGCCCTACCGCTTTGCCGGCACGGCGCTCATTATCATAATCACGCCAGCGCATGCCGCCGCCACCCACTTGGCAAGGTCACGGTTAACCGCCGCCGCGCTCGCTACGATTTGTCATGATTACTAATCACGAATTCCCCGCTCTTTTCCAAATCTCTTGCAGGCATCACAATCTGGGCCTGTCTGCCTCGTTGCCGGATCTGGTGGGAAGCCCCCTGGAGATAAACATGGACAACGTGCTGACCATTGAGGAGCTGCGCCAGCACATGGGCTCCTGCTTCACCTGCGGTGTGTCCTGGACGGACGACCATGTGTCGCTGGACTGCAGCGAGTGCGGTGGCTACAGCCTGGAGCGTCCCTGTCCCCTCTGCGACGGCCAGTGCGGTGTTCAGTGGAAGCGCGACTTTGCCATGGTGAGTTCACTTCTCCCCCTCCTTGCGACTCGAACTTAAGTTCCTAGATTTCCTGCCATCATCATCATTCAGATTTCGATATCTCTAATTAATTGTTTGCTTTGCCAAGCCTCACTTTTGATGGATACTAATTAAATGCGAGTACGAAAAGTAAATCCGATAAATATCCGATGGAAAACGTTAATATGCATAACACCACTGGTTGACACCTCTGTACTATACTTTTTTTTTTATATGTCAACGCAAATAAGCCTTTTGTGGCACTCAAGACGTGAAATTAATATAATATATCTTGAAAGTACATATTTGCTAGATTGCTGTTTAATCAAAAGTACGAAAAGTTGAGTTATAATGACTACGCAATATCTTTATGGCACCCTGTTTCTCTCTCATAAACATTTAAATTGTAAAAATTCCACTCATTTATATATATTTTGGAGTTAGGATTGCAAGACTAAAGTGTATTATTTTTTCTTACAGTCCCATGCCTGCAGTCAAGCTCGCTGGGTGGGCGTGTGCATCAGTTATCCGGAAGTAGTGGCCGGAGTCCAGTTGCCCGTTGGAGGAGCCGCTGGAGCCGCCACCTCGTGTGCCGCCGCCGCTGCGAATCAATTGCGCCTGGCCCAGGAGCTGTGCTCCCGCCTGGAACAGCTGTCGACGTCAACGGCGAGCAAAAGCGGACGCATGTAGATCGTCGACTGCCGCGTCACAGTTCCTTTGACAGCCAGACTGCAATAACACGCCTCCACATGCACACAGTCACACCCCCGCACAGCCATTCATCCGGATAGCAGAAAGCAGATCCATACACAAAAACACACTGTCTCACCCGTAATTTAGGGCCTAATTGCTAAGCTTTTTAGTTGTTAGTTTTTATTGTTGTGTCGCGTTGCGTCTTTTTTTTTGCAGCAGAATTCCCTTGCGTTGTATGATTTCATCACCGGTTTCGTTTTCGTTTCGTTTGCACAAATGTTTTTTAGCTGCTAAGTTAGTTCCTTTGTTTACCTTTTAATGGCACACCACACCACACACCTACTCTATCCGGGTAAAGACTTCTTTCTGCTTAGACTTAAGCCGAGTTTAGGCATTGCAGTGATAACGGTGATATTAGCCAGAAAGAATCGTGAACAAATAGTGAATTTATAATGATAATGGTAGCAAATGTCTAACCGTAGCTACTAAAGCATTCGACACTTAACAGCCCTTGTTGTAATCATCGTCTAGAGATTGTTGTTAACAATTAGTTAGTCAGTTGTTGTTGCTTTTTGCCTTGTGTCAAAGCTTGCTGGTAGCAAGGAGTTCCGCAGATCCCCAGATCCGCAGGAGGGCTCAGTGAGCGTACAAAGAATCTTCCATAATGTGCATAATGCTCAACAAAGTAACTACAGGATTGAAAACAGTCTCTCTCTCTCCGTGGAGGGGAAAGCGAAAGCGCAAGAAAACCAAACGCAGGAAAAGAAGAGTAAATATTTAAGCAAACGCACAAGGAAACAATTGAAAAGCATTACTCAAAAAGTTGAAGATTTTCTGTGAAAATCCATATGACAAGTAGACAAGTTTATACCTAATATATACACCTATATATTATATTATATACCATATAAATCTGCATACAATATACATATATATATATATTTTTAATGTAGAGATATGTTTTGTAAAAGACAAAGGCATATTTTTAAAATTAAATACCTAAACTATGCAAAAATCAAAGCAAGCAATCTTTTTTCTATAATTAATGCCAGCTTCCCGGTTGTCAAGGCGCGCACGATTCTCACTTGGGTCAACGGGAGGCGGCACGCGGTGTAAGCCGGAATCTAATCAGCGTTTATGATCATCACCAGGTGGGCGCCGCCATAGCCATCACCTGCCTCGCTAAGTGGAACGCAAACACGCTTGACTTGTGCTAAATTCTGGGATTCTTCTCTCGGCCCAGAAATATATGACATCTTTCTTGGCGCCATAAAGTGGGATTTCACCTGCTTTCGGTTAATTTATCGCCCTTTTTTATCCGTGTAACCGGCGCAGGTTTCGAATTTCATCATCCTCTTGTTTGGGATTTCTCAAAAATCCAACTCTCGATTTGTGTTTTTTGGTTTGTATTTCGTTTCGTTGTAATCGCTTTCCGGCATTGCTTTCGTTATGGTTATTATTGGACTCTTTGATGTCCTCCTCTTATTATCGCTTCTGGGAATACACTTTTATCTTCGTTCTCCGAAGTTGTTCACTTATCAATGAACGCTGTTGTGCTTACACGTTTAATGACTTGTTTATGGATTTCAGATCACAATTTCCTAGCTGATAGTTGGTATCTATCTCCTACACGTTTTCACTTCCTTTCATAGACATTTAATTGTTTTTCCGGGTATTAAGATTGGTTTCCCCTTTGAATCTCCATCAATGAGTTTTAGCCTGACTTTTGGCCAGGCAGCAACAGAGACTGCGACTCCGGCTCTTGCAGCTCCTTCTACGTTGTCGGACATACCAAGCCGGAGTGTTGAGCGAGACGAGACTACTTTCAGCTGAATACAAACATTCAAATGTAGAAGGGAATCAATGTTTACACATGGAAGAACTCACATTTCTGTGCCGGATCCAGGTCCAATTCGGGAGAACTATCTTGTAGGGGCAAATGGGCTTGCAGCTCCTCCAAGAGCTCCGACAACTCTTGTGAGTCTTTGACAATGCTGCACAATTCCTCCTGCTGGAAATCGGGATTGATCTGCTTGCAAAGCAATATCTGGCTTATCACGTTGCCCAGATTGGAGGGAGCAGTTCGAGAGGGAGCTGCTTGAATACCCTGAAAGACTTCATATGTCCGTTATAAATGCCTTCTTACTCACCATAATACTCGGTCATGTCCAGAGGCACTAGCTGTATCAACCGGTAGCTCTTTATCAGTTCATGCTGGAATTGCTGGGTGAGGTAAAAGAGCAGGGTCAAGTGCATTCTTTCACTGGGACTGCCCAGGCAGTGACGCGGCTGGGGCGTAATTAGATGAGCGGTGTGCTTGCAGGCGTCCACGCAGTTACGTCTCAGCTTCCTGATCTTCTCGCGCAGCTCCGGGGAATCCCTCGCCTGTCCTATAAAGATGAGCAGCTCTCGAAACTGGGCCACATGGCAATTGATTTCCGTAATGAGCTGAAAAAGGGAAATGTTACTACTTATTGTGTGCCTTTTAGAAATTATTATCCACTTTCCAGATATGGTTATGTACATTTATTATCATTAGCTTATATTACCTTCTGGGGATCCCTCGAGGGCAGCAGCAGCTGCGGCAAATAAATGGATAGCCTGTGGGCGATTATCGTGGAGTTCCGAATGGCCAAGGCCGTGCTGCTGGCCACACTCACAGCTGGCTTCTCGCCCAGCACGGATGCCGAGCAGAGGCCACTACTTCCGACGTGGGCCATGTTTGGATGCAGACTGCAGCACATCCATCCCCATAAGTATGCTATTATAAACCATGCTGCAACAAGCTGTTAGAGTGTGTGTGTGGGTCTCCATGTGTGCACCTGGCGGAGGGCTATCTTATGTAAGCAAATTGCGGCTGTCCCGTCTCATTACCTTGTGTCAACAAGTCACGCCAGCTAAACAGCAACAAATGAGGCAAGTAGAAAAAAAGCCCCCACAGACCCGACCCTCAACGTTCCACTTTCACCCGGCGCCAGCCCCAGATGAAGCTGTTATGAGACCAGCAGAGCTGCCCTGAAGTGCCACATGAAATGTTGGATTTTATGGACTCTCTAGCAATCACCAAACACTCCGCATGAAACATACACAAAAAATATATATACAAATAGAACGTTTGATCCTTGTCACGTAATGCTCTGCGTATCTTCTACGATATACTCGGTCATCTTCGGCGGTTTGTCTATATACATGTCAACGGAGTCATAGTCGATGGCTTCCAGTTCGTCGAATATCATTTGGTCAGTAATGCCGAAGCCGGGCTCCTAGAATGGGATTTCAAATAAATGTATCAACCAGAAGAGATCTAAATAGTAAATAAAGTGCACTTACTATCTTTGCATATTTCCAACATTCTAAAGCCCTAAAGTTCTGGCCTAGTCGCAAGTTAATCAGCGCCAGGAAGCCCCAAACATTTGGTACATGGCTCTCCAACCGTGTGCAGTTGGCAAAGCACATAAGGGCCATTTCCAGCTTGTTCATCTTATAGTATGCTTTGCCCTTTAGGTAGTCGGCCACCAGTGGCAGCAGTTTGCCCATAAACTGACCGCTCAGCGCCTGGACACACTCCAGGTAGTTTCCTATCTCGTACGACATGTAGGCCAGCCGTAGTTTGCTCACTTGGAAGATGTGGTGCTCGGTCCCCTGCGCAGGTGGCAGGTTCAGGATGCACTCGTAGTAGAGAGCCGCCTCCTTAAAGTTGCCTCGAGAATACTCAACATTTCCGTTTACCTGGGCATTCAGGGCAGCCTATGAGAAAAGAGTTAAAGATTAATTGAAGATTACTCTTATAAGCGTGATGATAAAGGCGTTGACATTATTGTGCGTTGTTTGTAGGGAAATATTCACCATTCGATCTGCTTGATCGCCCTCTCCGAACTTAAAACTTTTTAGTTTAATGTTTTCATTCAATTTGTTCAGCAGGACGTCCATCTGGGTGTTTATCATGTACCGATGGGCATCACTGCATAGATGCTCCATGCTGCCGAAGACAACCTGTGCAAACTCGTAGAGGCCCAAGCGCACGAAACTCATAAAGACTTGGAAGAAAAGGCTACCCCTCGCCGAAGAAAAGTTCGGTTCCAGGTTGAGGTAGATGCTCCACATGCTGTCCGGGATCGAGGGAAAGATGTGCTGGTTACGCACACGCTGGTCCTCGAATCGCCATCGGGCAAAGGCGCAGCCAGGCTCGTAATTGAACCGTTGGTAATAGCAGTAGAGGAGAATCCAGGGCTCCTGTTGGTGCAGATGCAGCTCCGCAAATGAAGCTATGCTCCGCAGAAGGCACTCGGTGCAGTCGGGCGCGGTTTCCGGGTTGTCGCGTGAGTCCAAGTAGTTGATGTACAACTTTATCCAGCCCCTGTGAATGCCGCAAGTCGTCGATATCAGTCCGTGGGAGATAATGTCTATTTATATCGGAGTGCCGATATCAATGGGTCGCTGCTTACGCTAAATAGTCGTAGTTGTCCGCCATGTGATTCCTGGTGAAGTACGCCTTCGCCTTGTCGTACTCGCCACGCTCCATGTGCTCGATAAGCATTATGAAATGGAAGCCCTCGTCACTAGGGAACTCTCCGGTAATCTAGAAAATAGAGAGAGTATTGGATGGTGGTTTATTAGGTCTTAAGAATTGGGCCTATGAACTGAATAGAATACTCTGAGTAGACTCTATTTCCTAGTGCTCCCTTAGTCATTGGGTATTCATAATTTAATCAATTAGATAACATACCCTAACAGTCATAATGATCAATTGTTTACTTCCGAATTTGGTTCATTCATAACTGATATACTACCGGGAAGGGTCGAGTCATTTCTTGTCGTTCATATTCATAACTTTCACTCTAATCAAATTAATGAATGAACCTTGATTCACCTTCCGGTCTTAATGAATCGTTAGGTGTTTTCTTCCGCAAACAAAAGTTAAAATGTGTTCAGTTAAAAATATCTTATTCCTTTTTTTTTCCCTTATATATTACATAGAAAATGGCCGGTTTTTTCTCGCCGTTATTAATAACTATTTATAAAGACTAGCGCATGTCCGGGGAGTCCGGGTCACATTTTATAGGTAAAAACTTTATCTGTAATCTAAATGAAAACAGACAAAACGCGGAATTTGGTATGACAGTCAGAGTTATTACCCTGGGAAAGTATTACATGCACCTTTTAAAAATAGCTCAGTGCGGTCAGTTAGTAATACTTGCTAGTTGATGGCTATTAGAAACTCACTCGCAAAAAACCGGGACAATGAATCACTTTCTCCAGTTAACTCAGTTAACAGAAAGTTAGTAACACGAAAATTAATCACACTGTGAGCTAACCTTTTCATGAAGGAGGTTCGCAAAGGACTCATCGTTCACCGTGCTCAGCAGTTTGATGGCGTTCATGTGGTCCATTATCCGAGAGATGATCATCTCCTTTTTGGTCGCAAGACTATCAAAGCCTTCGTTCTCAGCCTGCTCCACCAGGGAATAGACACGCGGCTCCAGCTCATTGTATACCAAGGCGCAGAGATTCTGTGGGATGGAGAAGGGGTCAGGTAATGCGAGAAAAAAGGCCGCAGGATCCACTGACCGCAAACTCCACACTCGTCGTGGTGGGGATTCGTGTGTTGAACACACTGCCCACCAGCTTCATCAGGATGTTAGTCAGGTTCTGCACAGCACAACAGAAGTACTGCTTGCGATCCTCTATTTGCCTCACATTCTTCTCCACAATGAAGCTGATGCAGTCGCGGATGAACGCGTCGAAACGGGCATAGGATTCTTGTTGGATGGCGGCGAGTGGCAAGACTCTACTCTGATAGTACGGTGCGTGGCAGGAGAGCAGTCGATTTTGCATGACAAAGCTGTCGTGGAACACCTTCAGCTCGTGGTAGATCTCGCCGATCGGCGCAAGCAAACACAGGCTAATGATGGCGAATGTGGATTGTTGGGTAGAAATGGAAGCACTATTCGTATGCCGTGAACGTGTACTGCCAAAACTCACTTGGGTTGAGGTCTTCGCCGTAGACTTCAACTTTCCCAAATATTCCAGTTGGACGGCGAACCGCATGGTTTGCACTGTTCAAAAGCAAAGGAAAAATGTATATTATGTATACACTTTTGTACACTTAAAACAAGTTTAACCGAACTAATAAGAAATCTCCAATGGAAGAATTAGAAGGGTAACATTTTCCTTAAATTCATTCAATTCATTACTTAAAGATAGATTTTGTCTACAGCTATCTTCATGGGAGAGCATTTCTAATGAATGAATTTCATAGAAACTTGTACTTACCTTCCGGGAAAACCATTATGGACGGATCAAGGACTCCTTGGAAAACCTTTTGGGGCTTAGCAGACCCAATGGTTTGAAAAACTTCCACCGCCAGTACATACTGCTGACAAGTGACGGCGTCCGACAGAATATCGGCCATTTTCTGGGTGAGTATGTAGCGGTGGAGGGAGTTACAGACAAGAGCCTCATCGTAGTTCACGTCGATGCCGGAAAAAGACACATTAATTCCTTCGGAGCAGAATAGTTCCGTGAAGAGCTTATACATCTCCAAGTGAATGGTGGACTTCAAGCCGGTAACGCTCGGCGAGTCCATCGCGCGGCGAAACGACTCAAATACTAGGTGGGAGTCTTGCATGCTGATGATCTGCCGCTCCAGGTGGCTGAACTCGCAAAGCGGTATTAGTTGGGAGTCGTTCCGATCGCCCAGCAACCTGGAGCGGAAGCTCAATCGCACGGTCATTGACTCCACGTCCAGAAGGTAATCCTCCCTCACGTTGTAGATGCTCTCGAACATCACGAAGGCCATGTTGATGAACGTCAGCTCCTTGGCAATAGGCAGGAGAGTGTACAGGTGCCATTCCGAATGGACGGTGGAGCGCAGTACTTCGGGCACATCCGGCATGGGGTACAGGAAGAGCTGTTCGATGATCATGCTCCGCCGGTGGCCAAACAATTTGATCACGTCCAGGTAGCCCACACATAGCAGCTCTAGCCTTTCCGGCTCTATTGGTGTGAGCTCTTCTTCCTCCTCGATGCTCTTCTTCAGAGACGGGGCAAAATCGGAGAACTCCTCCAGTCCTCCTTCCTCCTCGAAATACAGGTCCTCATCCGTTTCCACAGTCGGCACCAGCGGGATGACGCGCATGTACAACTGGATCAACAGCGGATTGTCGACAGCGTGGTTTATCCGCTCCACATTGTCCTGTTGGAAGATCAGCGTAAATGTGGGCTTGGAGCGAAACTCTGCTTCGGGGATAACTCCATCTATATTGTAGTGCTCCACGCATTTGACGATCACACTCTCGGCCTGGCTGATGTGAATCTCCAACGGATAGTCGGTGACCGGCAGATGTCCAATGTTAGCCAGCTGGACGTAAAGAAAGACGTTCGGCGGCTGGGGCCTCAAAGGCTCCTCTTCAACTTTCTCTGGGGCCTTCTTTACCTTTTCTTTTTTTGGCGGCATATTTTCGTCAAACTCTGGGATTGTGTTTTGTATTTGAAATCGAATTGGAACTCGCTTTTAACGCAAACACCAGACGAAGCTGTCAAATCGTAGAGCCCAAAGTCACACACGCATGATAAGTGTATTATGAACCTCTAGAAAATGGAAAGAAGGCTTCGTTTGGCAAGCCACGGTTTTTTATAGCCTTGCAGGTATGTATAACCGTCAATAAATATAGAAAAATATCCATGAGTTTTTTATAGAGCCCTCAATTATTTCAAATTAATGCTAATGACAAATTTTTCTATAATTGCTTGATCTAAGATATCCCCACCTTCCTTCCGCTTGGTCGAATGTACGTCTTGAAGTAGAATTTGGAGAACATCACGGCCAAGGCCACGGAGAAGGATCCGAACACATACGCCACGGGACGCGGAGCATCGCAATTCGGCTGCACCAACACGTTGAGGCATTGCAGGATGATGAGAGCGAACTGAATCAACTGAATGATGGTAATATACTTCTTCCACCAGAGATTCGCCTGCGCCGCCGGGCTTATGGAGGACAGTAGATAGTAGGTGTACATTATTGAATGTACGATCTGGTTTAGGAACGCCATGGGGAGTACAGAGCCGCCGGCGCCGTAGAGCGTCGGGATCGCATAGGAAAGTACGACCAGGACCACATGGTGGAACACGTGCAGAAAGGATATCTGCTTATTCTTTTTGCGCAGCACGAAGAACACCGTATCCAGGAGGTCCATGATTTTATTGATCAAATACAAATTTGTGATAAAGCGCTCCCTATCCTTGTGCTCATGGTCCATGGGCAGTGAAACGATGCACCGCAGGCTGTAGGCTCGCAGGATAAACAGGAAGTGTGCGTACTGTTCATTGAGGCTTGGGATTAATTAATCGTCTCGGGTTGAATAAATACTCACATATATGAATGTGACGGTATTGTATACGATCTGAACTATGTTATAAGCCTTGATCACTCCACGCAGTTCCATGGCCTTCCGCTGCGCCATCAGCTTTGGACCCAGGTTCAGGACGAACACCAGGTAGGTGATCAGCACTATTGCAGTGGGCCAGGCACTGGCAAAAAAGGCCATCTGATGAGGATCTACCGGCGTAAGCATGGTCGTTTCAAGGACCTCCAAGGCCTTGTCTCCTTTCGCAAGCTAAGAAGGTTCATTAGCTACTAAATCGTTCATTGCAATGAATAAGTATGCTTGTTTAAATCGGTTATTCGCATGTTTGCTTAAACCCGACGGCTTTGCTGGCCCAACGATTTCCATATTCAATTATGCGAAAGTTGGCCTCTTGCCACAAGAAAAAAACGGCCTATAGGTATTGAGTCTTCTAATAAAGGTGTCAAGGAACCCAAAAATTCACAAACCTGGGTGGATACTTTACCAGGAATCTTTTTTAGTGCTCGACCTAAACACTCTATGGATTCAATCCTGAGGTAGATGGCCGAGCCGAGGGAAGCTGCTTTTGAGAATGGCAAGATCATTAGCCGCAATTACCTATTTATAGGTTTAAACAATGCTGTTACCTTTACGCAGAGACTAAAAAGGTAGATAAAGAGAGCACAGGTAAAATGTAGAAAATAATAGTAATTAAATACACAAATCCCTCTTTTCTTTCACAAGCTACATAGTTTTATGTATATTGTAAGCAGTTCTAATTTGATTCTACTACCATAATAAACATCCTACGCACGTCGCGTAAATCCGAAAAGAAGACTACATTCTCATTTCTTTGCATTTTGTGCCACACTTGGTCAACTGCCAACCGGATGTCTAGGTAAGAAGCTACCACAAGATGTATTCCATCCGGTGTAGCTACTGGGAGTGCAAACTGAAATAGGGAAGGGGCATTCAAATATTTTATTTATTGGCTGCATAATGCAAAAAATATTACAAAAATTACACATATTAGGCTGCACTAATATAACATTTCCTTATGTCGTAAGATTCCTTAAGTTTTTGAATTGCGCGCGTAGTGAGCTGTTCAATAGCCAGTTAGTGTGACCAGCTGCTGTGACAAGAAACCGTTAATGTTTTGTTCACTTACGTCATTGCAGTACTGTATGGGGAATTTGGCAATTAAGTGCATATTAAGAAAGTTCTTATTTTATCCTTGTTTTTAGTTTCAGTGAAATCTTTCGCTAACAAAATTATTTCGTCGATGTAGCACTTGATTTTGAGCGACAAAGAGAAACGGGTTACGTAGTTTGTTTACGTTCTTGTAAAATTTGAGTGACCAGTTGTGGTAGACGAGAAAATACGCCATTTATCTTTCGAGCTAAGGCCACACTGTCCGCCACACGTGAAGAATGAACAACAAATTGGACGAGGCCGTGTGTGTGTTGCCGTGTGTATTATGCAAGCAAAAGCTGTGTGAAACCTGCCGATAACCGAGATAATTTGATGCGATTTGCGAGAACAGCGGCACGCTAGCTGCAGTTTCCCGAAATGTATCGTCTGTTGAGCGCAAATCGAGCGGCGGCAGTGCAAAAGGCACTGCGAGTCCCTCCCACCGCCCCCACAACAACAACAACAGTGTGCTGCGGCTGCGGCGGCAACTCTGGATTTGCGCCTCCGAATTTCGGTCAATATCAGCAGTATTATCAGATGCTATACCGCCAAATGCCGGCAGGTGAGCGTGGTGACACATAGCAGATGCTATCGGGTGTTTTCTCAACGAGACATGTGCTTCTTACCGATTTCAGTGACACTTGCAGCGGCCACAGTAACATCGGCGACGGCGGCGGCACGCACACAAACAACGATACCCACACAGACAGATGCAGTGGCCCAGACCAAAAAGAAGCGGTTGCGCAAGCCCCGCTACGCCAAATATGTAGAGCTTCTGGAAGGTAGGCTGCAGCATCCCAACCAGAAGATTCATCCAATATAACGTTTTGCATCCTCTTTCCAGTCACCGAACAGGCCATCAGCGAGCGCAGGTCGCGGGTGAAGCGGCTTAAGTCGAAGAAGCTAGCCGACTTCATACAGAAAGCCCAGCTACAGATCCTGGAGAGGCGTGCGAGGGAGGACAAGAAGGATAATAAGAAGATTAAGGGCGGCGCACTGGAGTTATCACAGCGGCAACCTGTGGAGTACCAAAAAATCGATATGGAGGCGTTAGATGCCTCTGTTCTGGAGTCCGGCCTATACGACGACCGGCCGATGCTATTCTTTGGCAAGGATGAATACACCAAGCAGGTGATAGCGAATCCCGAGGAGGTGCAGAACATCCTCAAGAGTTTCAACAACTTTCGGGACATCATCGAGAGCATTGAGAACGAACGTCACGAAGCACAGGATTTTGGGTAAGCTGAGAAGCTGAAGCTAAAAGCTGAGAAGAGGTTTATCTATTTCGAAATTATATCTCATCTTTTAGCCTGACTACGAAGGTGCCTTCTGAAGATCCAGAGGTCGTCGTCGACCCCTTTGAGGCCATCGAACCCTACATCAATCCTCTGGAAAGAAGCAGGCCGTCTTCGGTAACATCAGTGGCCATGCCCTCGGCCAGCGCAGTTACAGCAAAGTCGAAAAAGCGGTGAGCTTTTACAGCAAAGATTTCCGCTTCAATTTTCCTAAAAATAAATGTTTTCTTCCAGGTTCAAGTCAAAGATTCATGTGAACGAAGAGCAGGAGCGCCTGGCAAAGCAGAAGGCGCTACACATGAATCTGGTCACCTATTTGAATGTCTGTGTGTCGGCCAATATGCTGAGTCGTGCCTTGTCCACCATCATTGCGTATCGCGGAAGGGTGAGGAAGAGTTCTCTGCCCCATCTCTCCCCAGGCCTCATCACAGTCGATCTGTACAATATTCTGCTGCACGGTTATGCGGCCAAGGGCTCCTTTGAGCGGTCTCAAGAGCTGTTTACACTCATCGAAGAGGATGGTCTGGCGTTAAATGAACAGAGCTATGCCGCCATATTCGAGTGCCTGGGCCGCTTGGAGTCGGACGAAGAGAATCAACGAACTATACGTAAATACGTAGCGCAAGCAGAGGAGGAAGGATTCACCCTCGATCAAATTATGGACCGTTCAAAGTTCGTTGCGGATCAGCGGGACATAGCCCTGGATGCCATTCGACGGATTCGTCCGGACTTCAAACCAGTCTATGTGCCACCCCAGCTGGGCTATGACAACGAGCTGCTGAATCATCTGAATGAGCACACATCAGCACCAGGAGGAGACTCGGACTATGCGATAATGAACTCCAAACTTGGCTACACCAAAGCTCAGTTGGAGCAGCTCGCCCGAGAGCAGCTCAAGGTAGAACTGGACGGCTGCATTACCATCAAGTCTATCGAGAAGTCCAAGGAGTTTGCCAATGCCGAACGATGCGTTAGTTTTACCATCTTAAATGTGTAATTTACCAATTACAAATCTCTTTTCTTTTTAGCGTGAGCGCCTGAAAGAAATGGAGGAAACTTGGCGCAAGCAAATCTCCGCGGCTATTGTCCGGGATCTCAACACCATGCGGGCCCAGGTGCGCTTTAAGCCACATGGCTTCATGACCTACTATACATACCTCAAGACCCTGGACACCTCGCACTTTTCCGACATCCTGATCAAGGAGCTTTATAAGCTGGCCGAGGGCTCGGAGACATTCAGTCCGACGGTGGGGCAGCTGTACAAGGAACTCGGACAGAAGGTGCAGCGGCGATACCAGATTGAGCAGAAGAAGCACAACGGCACGCTGGAGAAGGTGGGCGAAATCTATGGCTCGTACTGTGACCTGTGGGATAGCGGCCGGACGCAGGACAACACGCGGCAGGCGTGGCAGCGTCTCGTGCACGAACAGCGCGAGAGTGGACCGAGCATGGATCTACCGGAGGTGCCGTGGCCATCCAATGTCCTCACTGGCGTGGGTCGCTTCCTGTACAACATTTTGATGCGCGACATCAAGATCGATGCCCATGTGATGAGGAAGCAGAAGAGCAAGACGACCAAGCAGACGACGACTGCCGCCCAGCCACAGAATCTGTTGCCCGCCTTCTACACTCTGTTCCGTAACCAGGGGCGCTTGGTCAAGGAGGAGGTCAAGCCGCATCCGGTGCTGGCGAGATTGCTGCGAGCTTCGCGTCAGCAGACGCTTACTTTCGAGTCGAATCTGGTGCCCATGCTGTGTCCCCCGCAGCCCTGGAGTACTCCCCACAACGGTGGTTATCTGCTGAACAAATCGGAGCTTATTCGTCTGCCCCACCAGGCCATCCAGCAGTGGGAGCGCATTGGAGCGTCGAATCCCCAGCATTTGTATCCTGCCCTGGACTCTCTCAATCAGCTGGCCAGCGTGCCTTGGCGAGTGAACACTCAGCTGCTGGACGTAATTGTTGAGGTGTTCCAGAATGGTGGCGATGCCAAACTAGATGTCCCCCAGCCGCCCAGTTCTCTGCCTCAGCTGCCCACGCTGCCGGCCAAGGATGCCGATGGAAATGCTGCCTCCAATGCAGAGCGTGCCAAGCAGTTCCGCGATAAGATGGGTCACCGCAGGAAGCAAGCCGAGATGTACAGCTTGTGGTGCGATGCTCTCTACAGGCTGTCGCTGGCTCAGCACGTAAGTATTTACGCGAAACCCAAACGAATTCTGAATTACCCTGGTTCGTTATCATTTTTTTTAGTATCGCGACAAAGTCTTTTGGCTACCGCACAACATGGACTTCCGCGGACGCGTCTATCCCGTGCCGCCGCATCTCAATCATTTGGGCTCGGACTTGGCCCGCTCTATGCTCATCTTCGATCAAGCCCAGCCATTAGGAGTGGACGGTTTCAGCTGGCTTAAGCTGCACTGCATCAACCTGACGGGTCTGAAGAAACGGGACTCGGTGAGGGAGCGCCTCCTTTACGCGGAGGAGATTATGCCGGAGATACTGGACTCGGCGGACAATCCCCTCACCGGACGCCAGTGGTGGGCCAAGTCGGACGAGCCGTGGCAAACGCTGGCCTGCTGCATGGAAATAGCCAAAGTGCATCGTTGCCCGGATCCCGCCGCCTACCTGAGCCGCTTCCCCATCCACCAGGATGGCTCCTGTAATGGCTTGCAGCATTATGCGGCCTTGGGAAGGGATAAGGCGGGCGCTTGCAGTGTTAACCTGGCGCCGTCCGCCATTCCGCAGGATGTGTACAGCGCTGTGGCCACTCTGGTGGAGCGGAGCAGGAAAGCCGATGCCCAGAACGGACTGCATGTGGCAGAAGCTCTAGCCGGATTCGTGCGGCGTAAGGTGATCAAGCAGACGGTGATGACGACGGTGTACGGAGTTACCCGCTATGGAGCACGTCTTCAGATAGCACGCCAGCTGAAGGACATTGACGATTTCCCCAAGGACTGGGTGTGGCCGGCCTCCACATACCTCACGACTAAGACTTTCGAGAGCCTCCGCGAAATGTTTACGTCCACGAGAGAGATTCAAGATTGGTTTACGGAATGCGCTCGCCTCATTGCCGGCGTTTGTAGCCAGAACGTGGAGTGGGTGACGCCCTTGGGCTTGCCGGTGGTGCAGCCGTACAATCGCCAAGAGGCAAAGCACACCGCTCGCACGGGCCTCAGGGTCAACGCCAACCTGCCCATGGACATGTTCGAGAGACCGAACATTCTGAAACAGAAGAACGCCTTTCCTCCGAACTTTATCCACTCGCTGGACTCCTCGCACATGATGCTCACCTCGCTGCACTGCGAGCGTAAGGGCATAACCTTCGTCTCTGTGCACGACTGCTTCTGGACGCACGCGAACTCTGTGCCGGAGCTGAATCGGATGTGCCGAGAGCAGTTTGTGGCCCTGCACTCCCAGCCCATCTTGGAGCAGCTGTCGGAGTTTATGAAACGCACCTACAGCTTTCACGACACGTGAGTATATTTAAAACCCTTCCATTTGGGAGTATTCAATAATTAATTTTTATGCCTTTAGCGACTTCACCAACGATGGCTCCGTGGAGGATCTGTCCAAGCGCCAGCTGAACCGCACTCTGAAGCAACTGCCCCAGAAGGGAGACTTTGACCTGCGCAACGTACTTGACTCTGTGTACTTCTTCAGTTAGGAATGCCGCCGGATACTATACATGGAAATTGGACAGTGCCTAACCTAATATTAGTCATTAGCTTTATTTATTATACACCCACCTGTTGAATTTTTGTTTACCAATTCGGCTTTAAATACAAAAAGAAGAACACTGAATACAAAAACCAGAAAGGCCGAATGTGATTTCTTAACCATTGATTACATTAAAAAGCTTGTAAAACTATGATCCTGAGATTCACATGGGGGAAGGGTTCCAAATAAGATTTAATATAAAAACACGATATGTATTACAACCTTTAGCTTTCTTTCCATTCGAATTCTAATTGGGGAATGAGCATAATGAAACTGGAAAATGTTTGTTTGCTTTCATGCCCAGAGATCGATTTTGTATTATTTTTATTTCAATGGCATTTCAGTTTCATGTGTTTGTTGGTTGCCTACAAGTTTTTCATTGGCTTTTTACGTCAGGCAGAGCCACTTAAGCGTGTGTGGCTGTGCGTAGTCGAGCAATAAAACGATTGTTTAATTAAATTTAGCTTCTACATGGTGGATTTTAGCTACCAAGTCGATACATCTGTGCAGGCGGATACATGTGCCAACAGTTAATTACGATTGTAGGTATTTATATCGAGCACATTTCTATTTAAAATCCAATAATCTATAAATATATACAATTCTTTCGTTTACTTGTACTTAATTCATTTGTTTAAATCTGACCTCTTTAAATAACAAAATTTGTATTTTATTAATCATTGTGTACGTACTACGTAGAGACGACGAACGCCGATCTGCTTTTGATAATAATAATAATAATTGTTGGGGAGATCTCCCTACAGAGATAGAGATTGAGCTGCTCAACTTCCCTTATGAGGCTAGCAGATCTCCCTTCGAGGCTTTCCTAATTTGCATAGCTATTAAGAGCTCGCTGTGCAGCTGCCTCCTTCTAGACCAAAGAATGGCTGGACATTCACAAATAATGTGTTTGGTCGTCTCATCGTCTTCTTTACAGAGCCTACACTCCGTGTTCGGGGACAGACACATTTTATGAAGATGGTATTTTAAGACATGGTGGCCGGAGAGGTAGGCTACCAATAGTCTTAGGTCCATGAACACCCAACAGTGTTCCTGCCAAGCGGATGTATCAGCTCTATCTACGACATCCTCAACCAGAAATACCGGGAACCCAACACAAAGTCTTGTTCCCGGTGGAGAGCGCCAGTGCAAAGACTGTGGTGTAAGGTCCAACGATCCCTGCACCCACCCCTTGCTCAGTTTTTAACCCATCAGTGAACCACTGCAGGGCCCCTGGGGTCACTACATGGATTGCCATTATCCCATGCCCTACGGTCTGGGATGAGAGTCCTAAATTTCGTCCCAAAGTAGAGCTTCGTCCGAAACATTATTAGAAATACTGACGTGACCATCATTATTAGTCAGAGTCGCATCACAATCATTTTTTAAAGGAACATCCATAAATGAATCCCTCGGCATATGCTGTTTCACCTTGGATTGGGGAATTTTATAAAGAGTTATCTTCTCTTAGCCCGACTACCATTAGTCAGCACCCTTGGTCGAGACATAGCTGACGGTCATCTTCCAGCTTAAGTATTACATCTCTTTGACTTTATAAGGATCTTTAAGGATGTACAGATGTAAAGTCAACGATAGCTTGGTTTCTTAATTTTCTGTACGCTGTTTTAGCATTTTTCCGTCTGCAGCAGGCTGACCAGGAACATAATTGAATTGTTTAAAATTCATCGGAATAGAATTGAATGATTTACAACCGATTCCCGATTCGCCCAGTTGCGGCCGCTTTGCTCCGCTTTCGTTTTCACTCACTGCTTGAGTGGCCTTTGCTGCCGCTGCTCTGCTCGGCGGCTGTTCATCTGAGTCCGCCCACCGAGTACGTTCACTCTGCCTATTTTACAAGCGCCCACCACCCCCATTCGGTGGCTCTGCCTCGGTCGACTTCGCAGTTTCTGCTACCGGCGACCGGCAGCGACGAAGTCAGCGTCGGCGTCGGCTTTCTTTGGCCGCTCTCATTTTTTTTTTTGGCTCGGGTGGCCGCTCGCTTCCGACTAGTCGCTCAGTCTGAAAAGTTCATGTGGCGCGTCGAGAACGTGGCGATTGCTGTTCCCGAGTCCCGAGACCGACTCACTGACTAGTGCTCACGCAAACGGCACGCTCCAAGGGAATTCCGCCAGAGCATCTGAATCGGAATCTAAATCCGCATCTGCATCTGCAGCAGCAGCAGCACCTGTTCCCCAGCACAGGTGGATCGGAACATCGCTCAGGTAACAGCCAGTGGCACTTGCGGGGGCCACAACAACAAGGGCCAGCCGCTGATTAGCTTTTTATCACCGCGTATCATATCCGAGAGATGATCCGAAGGGTACAAGGGGCGGAATAACCGCAAAAGTGCAACCAAAATGAAAACAAGTAAAACGACATAATTTGTTCAATAATAATAATAGTTTTACAAAAGGTGTTAAGTCGTGAAAAACTTATTTGTAATAAATTCGGAAAGTCTCCGACTTGTTAACACAAATGTGCATTTATTTCCCCTAAAATTGTTAGTGAAAATATTTTTCTAAATTAAAATGAATCAAAATCTTTGAAATTGTTTTTTTTTTTTGGTAATTACAAACAGACAAAACTACGAATCGAATTTCTAGAGAACGTTCTCTTTAACTCTTGTATACAAAACATCGTATTTTCTGCTTACTCTGTGATTTGTGCTCTTCTTTTTCCTTATTTTATTTTGCGTTTTGTGTTATTTCCTCTTGTTTGTATTTTTTGCTTAGCTGCTCTATATCTTTTGGCTTTTACGTGTGTCTTTTGTTTGGGCAATTGCAAGTGAATTGTGCGAGTTGCAATTGATAAACGAGCGTTCATAAACGAATAAAAGAGCTATCAGGGTGCCGGCCTTATCGCGCCACAATATCGCATTAAAACTAATTCAATTACAAACTGCGAGGGTGCATGGAAATGGGCATGCAAATTAGGAGGACAACAGCGGCAGCCACCGAAGCGGTGGCGTTTATGGGTACATGTGTATGTATATATGCAGATAAAAGCGAAGGGGACGCTCACGCATACCGACAGACACACACTTTGTAATTGGAGCAATGTTCTGCCGAGGGGCGGGGTGCTGGCTGCCAAGCGGAAACTCAGTTTTCCCTTGGTGATAATGTCATAATTGACAGCCTGTGTGGACGGGTTTGATTCAATTTCCAGTGGAAATTGAGTTGCAAATGAGTTGGGCCAGCGAGTGACGAAATTGTCACTCAATTTTTGATAAAAAGAGAGATAAGGACTCGACACAATTTCAATTAACAGCATTTAATAATCGTTTAGAGGGAGAGGAAAACAAACAAATTGCAATTATATTAAAATTAATAGGGAAAAGCAACCAAAAAAGTTGTGAACTCAACACGGCGTATACGTAATTTCCCAAAATATAATCATCAAATATATCAAACATTAATGAAACAAGGAATTTTTATTATATTTTATTTAAACCAATTGCTTTAACATTTAAATAAATAATTAGAGCACACTGGGCGTATACGTAATATATATCCCAACCGGAATGTTTCCCCATTTGAAATATATAATACAAATTTGTTCTGTCAGCATTTAAAGGCGTTTAATAGAGCCCTAACACGATTTCAATTAAAAAGAGTTAACAATGCCATCATGAATAGGGAAACGAGCATTTATGGGCCAATCGTGCGTATGCGTAACGTGTGTGCGCTGTGCGCCATAAGTTGCGGGCGTAAAAGTGTTTAAGCCCCGGCCCATACATACATTTAATGCCGCCCCGGACAGGCCTCATTTCCACCTTTTAGGCCATATTTCTTCGGTGTGCGAGCATCGCATTGTGTTTAGGTTTAATGGAAAAAGTGTGTCCGCACATCAAATGGGTTATTATCCGTTTTGCCACACTGGAAATGGCCATTTAAATTTATAGTCGGCAGGGCTGCCATGTGGCGTGCAGCACGACGTTTTCCGAGCCCCAGGATGAAATGTCTTAAATCATGGTGGCAATGGTGATGCATACGTAAACGGTATGTGCCAACCATATTGAGTGCTAACCGCTTTTATTTAGTTTTATTTTATTTACTCCCCGCTACGGCTTTGTGGGCTCACGACTTACCGCAGCGAAGTTGTAAAAGATAGATAGTGAGGACCTGAGATAAACTCAATGATTACTCTGGCTTCTTATTCCGACTTTGGCAGCAGTTTCGTAAACATCTCTGGAAATGCCATCAAAATATTTACTCAAGATTCATGTTATGGTCGCGGAATAGTTTTCTGAAAGTGCCGAGAGAAATCCCACTTGAACCCAAGTTATTGAACCATATTTTATGGCAACAGTCAGTGCTGTCGATGCACTTTTCTGCACCATCACTTATCGCAGTTGCCCCCGAGCTAGAGTAATTTATAATGCGATCCCTGAGTGAAATGCTGTGACTCAGCAGCAGCAGATTTTCCTCTCCTCTCGTTCGCCCAGCACATTATCATTTATTGCATATTTAATAGCTAGGCGACGTCCGGATACCCCACTTCCATTTCAATGTCAGCGCGAACGACGGAAGGATTTGCGGAGGCGCGAACCAAGTTGACACATTCACATCTGCCGCGGGGCAGGAGATAAGAAGTCAGTCAACTGCGAACCCGCCAGCTGTCAGCCCCCCAGCACACCGACAGTCCAAGTTTCTGCCCGTTCCCTGTGGCTATTATCGGGCGGGAGAAGGCAAATCAAGTCAAGTGCGAGGTGCAGGCGGAGACTATGCCATTTGGACAGCTCACTTTTTTGGTGGCCACAGGCGGGTCAACAATATTTCGTGGCATTTAAGAATGACACTATTCGGATTCTAGTGATAAATATATGGATATGCCAGAACATTATTCATTTTGAATTTAACTTTTTAAAAAGAATTAAGGAATTTAAGGAAATATAATTTAAAATGTATTAACATATTTGCTTATTATAAAGGAAAAAAAAATAAGGAATTATATAAATCATTTATATTATATTAATACAAATTATATAAACTTGATAATGTGAACTTTTGAAATTAATTTTGATAGATTTGGCGGTTATATGGGAGCTAGTTTCCTAGAAATTTTATCGCCTTGACTTAATAAATCAAGGCTATACTATATGCCAGATCACAGATTATATTTCAGAATATCATTAATCGAAACGATCACTAAATGTAGAGGAAAACGCAAAACTGTGAATGTAAAATTGAAAATAGATTATGATAGGTAAAAGTGAAAACCAAGTATTTTGGTATGTTGTATACATGTTTTATATAATTCCTGTTCATTTTTTTTTCTTTTGATCAAATTTGGTTAATTCATAATCCAATTGTAAGCTTTGTTATTTTTTAAATATATTTTGAGTTCTGTATAGCCTCTTTATATCCTGACAACTCAATGTTACCTAGATTTATGGAAACCTCGTTGACTCTGTTGCATAACACTCACTCACTGATCCCCCACTTGTCACCCAGCTGCCTACAGTGAGTAATTAGTGCCCCGTCCAAATCAGACAATTTGAGTAGAGGAGATCCCGAGCTGCCCCAGCAGTGTGCCAGGACTCGTACTGCATTGATTTCCACTTTGCCAGGCGGCGTTAGCGTTATTTATGAATGGGAATTAATGTACCTTTGGCATGCACAACAACACTTTGGGCCATGAGCGAGGACAGGGCCAATGCCAGCCGGCGGCACTTCACTTTGTTTGGCTAAATGCGGCGCTGTCGTCCATTTCGGGTGCCGTTATTACGACCATTTCCGTTCCGAGATTTCCGGTGATTATTTCCATGCTGGCTCCCATTTCCATGGAAAGCGAAAGGAAACACCCGAACGAACCGCCTGAACGGCGAGCGGTGGACATTGGGCGACGAAGAAGGAGGCTTGATTGAATTAAACCCAAATGATCCTGGCAGGCAATGCATAATGACACGCAGCTTAATTATGGCCCGAGCGGCACAGCACAGCACAGCGTGTGGCCGGGACACCTGCCCCACTTACCCTAATTGGAATTGATTGCGATGCGAGACGGGGCACTGTACCCCGAAGATACAAATACGATATGCCCTGGTATCGCCGGAGCTTGAGAGTCAAAATTCGAAATGACAGCCCTGTGGCAAACAATCAAAGGGAATGGGAATGCAGTTGTTATTGCCGCTGATATTCCGTATCGATTAAAGTTGCGACACAGTGCCAAAATACAATTTTGGGCCGTAGGTCCCCAGCCCACACTCTCTCCTTCTGTTTTTATCGTTTTCTGAAATATTAAAGTCATGTCAAACAATGCGCCAAAGGCGGCTCAATACACGGTTCCGTTGGGGTCGGCTGATGTGGGGTATGTACGAGGAAAGGGGTTAGATGGCACACGAACATATATGACAGCGGCCGGAATGAGATACTCGATGGCAGAAGCTAATGCAAAAGCCACATAGAAGCCAACTGGCGGAAGTACTAGTAGAAAACAAATAAAACGGCAAAAAAATACAAGAACAGGAAGGCAGACAAATTATATTCTGTCAATGCGAACATCCCATACACTTGTTGCAGAAACTGAATTGCCCAATTAAAATCGAATTTCAAATATATAGAAGCTAGATATGGAGTGTGCGAATGTTAAATATATTATTTTAAAAATATTTGTGTATGCTAGCATCGTTTTACAAGAAGTCTAAGATGTTGATGAGCATAAGTAAATTTAAAAAGTACACTTATTTCTGTAATTGAAAGGGCATTTGTGATTAAAGTTCATGAATACTAAATGTTAATACAAATGTTCTCAGATATATACAAACATCTTATTAATTAAATAAAATAAATATTTCTAGTAAAGTGTTTTTTATTTTTCGTTGTATTTTTTTTTTTCTTATAATTTTTAAAGAAATAGTTTTCCTGTGACACTCACGTTTAGACCCCTTCCGAGTTTACTCTAAGGCCATGGCGTTGACTTTACACCTGTTTAGTTGGACCAGGCAAGGTCACCTGGAGGTTAGAATATACATGAATATTCATATGCGAACAAAAGACAGCACTTGGATATTAATCTCAAACTTAAGTCTTCAATCGCCGGGTCAGGCAACATGTTTTAGTGTGCGCAGAAAAACGACGATAGAGGAAAATGAAAATAGAAATAAAATTGTAACAAGTTGAACGTGCTGCTGAGCTGGGCATTAATAGGTTTTTGACTTGCCATAAAACCAACACAGAAACAGAAACCGAAACTGAAACAGAAGCCACATCAGAGTAGCAGAGTAACAGAGAGTTGAGTTGTCCATTCCGCTGAGCGGAATGATGGCCAAGAAAATCCCCTCCTAAGCTCGAGTGAACAGACCAGGGCTTAAATTGCTCACCGGCCTTTAAAATATTATTTGGCCAAAAATCATAGAAGCGGTAGAAGAGACACAGCCTGGAACTGTTCACGTAACTCGATTCAGTTCAAGATGAACATTTTTTGGCAGGTCTTTTTGGGTCTTGATTAGGTTTGCTCGGCTTGAGCTCGAGTTGCTCTTGTAATTGGCCTGTTGCGGGTCTGTGGCTAATAGCATTTGGCCGGTAATTGGCCGGCGATGGGTTGGGAAATTAATGCGATTCTCTTGCACCGAACGGACGTTGCCATGGCCCTTAATAATTATCATGGGACTCCATCCTCAGCTCCGCCAGTGTCCAAAATGAAAAAAAAAAGAATTGAAGCAATTAGGTTTGTTCACATCATTTTCTGGTCTGACAAAACACAAAATATCGGAGACAATTTTCGGGGAAGTTACGAAAAAGGTGAAACTCGCCAAACCAGCTCTTTTGATTTATTCCCCCTTCCGCTTGTCACCATTTTGGTGTTATAAAGTTAGTAACTAATGAACCAATAAGGGAAGTTGTAAACCAAGACATAAATGTCAGCATACTTTGAGATTTTCAGTTTAATGAATGCTTGTTGTTGCGGTAAAATATTAGGAATTGTAATGCATTCACGTTACTCTAGATTTAAAAAGAATAATTAATAAGACATTTATTTGGAGAAATGTAAATAAAAATCAATAACTTTTCTTAGTTTTCTTCTTTTACAAAAGATAAATAAAAATTAAGTTCAACGGATTGTGATTCCGGTAACTATTTTTTGTCTACTACATTTAATTTAATTTCCGCTTTTCCTAACAAGGACAAAGCCTGTTCAAGGTTGGTTTTTGTGGAAACACAATATAGAAACGAATTAAGTTTTTCAACTTAATTAACCCGGTACTCAAGAAAAAGAGATAAAAGCAGGCATCTGCGGCTAATAAGTCTATTCTTAATCATGAATTTAATTTTCCATACTCTCACACGACTCTTTCTTACCAATTTTGTTTCTTAGAAGAACTAACCTAACAATTTAATTTCCGTCGATTCGTGCTTTCCCCAACTTAATGTAATTTTTCTCGATTTCTCTAATTTTATTAGTAATTCGATATTAACGTTCAGGGTCGCAAATCCATTCCATCGCCCTACCTGTTACATTTCCACCGACCTTGAACTCTGCGGGGTAAACAAATTTGTTATCAGTTTACTTGGCATTTTTGTATTTCCCTCGACTTTTATTTTTCATTCGAATCCATTCTATTCAAGTCTATTCATTTGTTCACCAGAGATACGTACCTCGATATAGTATTGTGTATATACGAGTTTGTATACAAGTTGGTATTATTGTGCGCTTCTATGGAGAATCCATTTACATTCCTTCGCCGAGCAATCAATTTTCTGTGCTTTTCCGTCCTTCATTTATCTATTCAATCAGGCAGTCGACCTCAGTCACAAGACATCCCCCGAGTTACTACATGCTTTTCTTCCTTTTCCGAAAACATTTTAACATTTAAAGCCGATTGGGACTTTTCCCTTTCAGAGGGGGTAACCCGAAAAGCAAACTTTTTCAAAAATTCATTTTGCAGTATTTACCCGGGTGCAGTCCAACCCGCCTTGCTGTTTGCACTTCTGTTTTGCCTTCTTTGCATTTTCCGCTTTCCACGGAAAGCATTTTCTTCTTGTTGCTCTACACTCAATCACTCTATCTCTATCCCACACACCGAACACCGAACGCCGTCTGCTTGCTATTTTATTTGCCGATTTAATCGCGTCTTGAAGCTTCCTTCCTGTGACTGTTTCTCGGGGGGATAGGGGATCGGGGCCCGGAGACCGGGGGCTGGGACAGTGGCATTTTGTGAGGCGTAGTTGCCGACACGCGCACACAGACTCATAATCAAATGTAATGTAATGTGCTGTGAGGCAATCTATAACCACCGGCCATGCAACAGCTTGCCCCCGGTGGAAAAGGGGAAAAAGTGGAACGAGCGAAAGATGAGAAAATGATTACGAAACTCGAGTGGCGAAAAAGCGAGCACACGAGCGACTTGAAGATGCCAACGCTCTATTAGAGTTTTGAGAACATTATTCGCTTGTTATCGTCGTGTCTAATCCATCGATATTGGCCGGGGATTCTGGGAATTTCGATTCAATTCCGATACGAGTGGGTAATAAAAGAGACATCTAACGCCCCCAAAGGAACTGCGAACGGAGACCTGGGAGCTGAGAGTAAAGTTAAGTAATAACTTGAGCGGACAATTTATGACACTTCTCTGGAAACGTTGCCTTTTAATAAATTGAAATTGTAGAAAGGTGGATTGAGTCAAATTAAATAAATCATTACTTTGGCAGCAGGATATTGAAAAAGTATGTAATATTTAAGAACCTTAAGTAATTGAAAGATAACATAAATACATAAAACTATATGTATTATAACAAATATAAAAATTATGCTTTCACGAAGGTACTAGTTATAGTTTTTATTTCATCATTATACATATAATAATCTTTAAGAATTAGTCAGGTAGTTGTGTATAATAAATAGCTATGACAAACCCACATTTTATTTATCTTAAATAAAGAATACAAATAAGATCTCGTTTCCCATTGAGAAGATAAATGAGGAAATAAATGCAGAATTAGTTACAGTATTTGTTAGGTTTGTTTCCGTTCACCTAACGAAATGCGGTAATAGATTGTCCAACAAAGAAAGTTTGGCTCTCGCACGTTTGTTTTATCGTCTGCGTTCACATAATTATCCATCGAAAGTCTAGGGGTTTTTCCTTGAGGAAAAGGCAACGCAATAATTCAATTAAACGGATCAATAGATCAGCGAACTGCAACCACAATCCAACTATCATTTTGTGTGGTTAGCAAAGCCATAAAGCCGCAGAGAGAACATCTTAATCTTGCTGAAAATTAAGCTAACTCGACGACTGGTCAATGCCTCGCTGCGACAGACAGCACAAGTCTTTGACTTGTTCCTGCCCCTGCAGCCCGCTTTTGTTTATTTATTCTCACTTTTCACGTTTTCCACTTTCCCCATTTGTTTGCCTGCCACAACTGTGACATAGACGAACGTACACACACGTCGAGTATGTACGGCCTGGACTGTGACGGTGTTTGCTCAATAAGTCAGCCGTGGGGGGTGTCGATGGGGCGTATGCTTGATGTGCCAGTTGAAATAGATGTGCACGTCGATGTGTGGATACACGAGTACGGATGTCGATGCCAGGCAAACGTTCCTACTGGGCCACGCGAATCGTCAACGAGGCGGCAGAATGTGTCATACAGTAATAATCAGCTCCAAGGCGAAGCCAGTTGACAATGCCCGCACATCCTCGCTAACAGGCGGGCAAACAACACGCATTACATCCAACACTCGGCACGAAATAAAGGGAACAGCTCAAAAAAGCCCATAATACTTCCTTACGTATTCGCATTCTGTCTCTTTATCCCCATACACTTGGAATAAAAATTCCATTACAGACAACGCTTTTTACCAACTTGTGTTTTCTATATAAAAATGTTGCTTTTTCATTTTGCTCAAACTCAATGTTTTCAGTGTATTGTCACATTATTTTCACTGTTCTTCGACGGACTGGCAAAAGTATTTCGGGACCACGCTGCGTATGCGTTACATTCTCTCAGCTTCCACTGCCGTAGGTTGTCGCCATTAAACGCACATTATACATAAACTTTTCGATGCATCGCACTTTCCGCCTGCTGACAAGGGTTAAGGGTTCGACGTTAAGCCGCCAGGAGATGGCCTTGGGGCCTGCCTCAGTATTCACATCAGCATCCACGTCAGACCAGACCGGAGCAGACCCCTTGACGCATCGTCTTATCAGGCAAACTGAGCTCTCATTCGCACGCAACAAATAAGTTCGTGAAAACATAGGCAAATGTGGAAAGCTAACCGCAGCGGAAAATACTCTAAAAGAAATTAATTTAACAAATTGTAAAATTCTATGTTTTTAGATAAATTTACAGAACTGCCAAAGGAAGTTAAAGAATGCTTAAACTTTAATGGTCGCATTTTATTTTTACTACCCTCTGTAAATATTTCTTTGTTCACCTTGCTAATTGCCTGACTAATCCCTTATACACGTGTGTACAAATTATTTGTATTCTGTCACTTGCACTCCGTCCCTTAATCAGTCACAGGTGAGAATGGATTCGAGGCCCTGTAAATGACATGCAAACAAATTGACAGAATCATGCATCTATAAATAGGGATGTCTGGACAAACATAGGAACAGCAAAAACCCGTCTTCGGGAGATTGATTGAAATTTCGGTTCGGACGAAGGAAGGACAAATGTGTGCCCATCGGCAGGATACTAGAAACGTGTACAAATACAAAAAAGGGCTTTCCCAAGCCTTTCAAACAGCTCTCAGGGGCTCAGAGGGACCCCGTGATTAGGGTGTAGGAGCCGCAAATATTTATATAAATGTATATTTACGTATGGAGAGCCGGGGCAATGTGTAGAGGAAAGTGGGACCTCTGATGTCGCGCATTTGACTGCACTTAATGAAGCCTACTCGAGTCATACCGCGCTGCTCCTCTCCTCGCAGCGCCGACTAAATTGACTTTATTGTTGTGCAAATAGGCGCGCTCTCCTAGTCTGTCGCACTTCTCGTTAAGTACGTATTATAATAATTTATTTACATACTCGAGAGGAGCGGAGAGGAGCCGGCAGGAGAGCGGCGGGGGCCTGGGCAAACACCCATTGCCAATGCGTGCGTCTGCTCATTGTACTTAAATGTTATAAATAAATAAAACATGGGCTGTGCAGTCCGCAAACGCGCTATAAATATTTCATGGGCTGCCTCAACGCACACAAGGCGCTGTGTCATTTAAATAAATAATTTTCAATAAGCCTTAATTAAATTAAGTGTAAATTGAATTAAATGTTTGCTCACAGTTGCCATCGCTGCAGCTGCAAAGTCCGCGACACGCAAACGAAACAAGTTATTTGCCTTTCAATGTTTTTTCCCCTCATGATTTTAAATTTACCGCGCAGCGGTTCATGAAAAATAAATTGTTTGTTTTTCTGGTTATTGCAATTTCAAATATAAATATTTGTTTAAGAATCACAGCAGTAAAATGGAAAAGTTTACAGCTCAAATACCCTTTTTGTTCAATGTTGACAGATTGGTGTCACATTTATTTGTGCATCCTCAGTAGACAAAAACAAATATAATTGCCTTAACAATCCAATACATTTCTCTCAGTTTTAAAATTTAATAAAATATGGATTTCAAGGAAACCCACAATACCCAAATGTAGAGTAAAGGTGTGAAATATATCCACGCAGACAGGCCAATATTTATTTTGAAAAAAATATGTGGACTGACAGTTATCAAATAAAATAATTCTTTCATTCTGCAGAGAATTCGTAAAAGCTGCATTTAAAAAATTATTTTCATTTTATGGAGTGCGGGACAAGTCATGTTCTTCTTTCTTGTATTTAACTTGGCTAAAACAGATAACATACAAAAGGCTTGGGTGTTTCTAAAAATATCTTACAGACTAATTTAGCTTAAGAGGTAATAATTTATTCCATATTTAACCCAGTTATACAACGATGTTAATTCTCTGCAATTTGATTGTCGCTTCTTTGACGCCATCGAATAACAGATAAGTTGAGTTTGCATATATGTGGCTTATCTAGCAATAATAAATTATATGGTAACCCGCTTTATGAATGAACCTTTTTGGCTAAAAATAAATAAACATTGCGGTCTCATGGGGGAGCTTACTCAGGCAATGAGTGTCGCTGATTGCGCTAGAAATCGTCAATAAAAATAACAATTGTGATTCCGTTTATTCGTAGGCGATGGAATATTATTACAGCAAAAGCTTCTGCGGGTTAATTTATGCGGAAGCGGGAATATGTGTGCAATTTAATAAAATTAAGCTCTATTATGAAGAGAAAATAAATGATAAGCTCCACACACAGGGTCAGATATTTCCCCAAAGCGCCGACAGTATTTGCTCTTCTGGGTCCTTACACATGATTAATTTTGTGTAAACCAGCCACCAATTTGAAATGTTTGATTAAACGGCAAAGCATAAATTTCGCTTTATGGGGATTCGTGACGTGGGGAAAAGGTCTTGGTCGGTCATTAATCTTCAGCATTTTAGCAACATTTTCACGCATTTGCGCCCAGACATCAGACCCACATCAGACCCATAATCCAGGCGCTTGTTTTCCACCTCGAATTCGCTGGATTTAGCAATACCAATACGCATACCCCTTTGCCCTGGGAAGCTCGGTCCAAATTGAAACAACAGTTTCGGCAGAGCTGCCAGAGCGTTTAATTAATATTAATTTGCATTCCATGACACTGAAGCTGAAGCTGAAACTGAAACTGACACGATGACGATGTATGTTTCCAAAGGGGAGAGAGGGATGAGATAGCGCCACTGACCCATCGAATTTATTCGCGAGTTGTCCAGTTGGGACAACAAAGTGATCAACGGACCCAATCAATGACGGTGTCACGTCAGCGCAGCGTGTATCTGTGCCTCAAGTTGATGACTTAAGCTCGGAAAAGTTAAAATCTCTCGCCCAGGTCGAGGGTATTTTCTGTCGGTTAAAGCTCGCTATGAAAAAGTTGGTTAGGGTTATATATAGTTTATTGCAGGTGATTGTTTTTTATCTCTCTTACCCGAAAAACATGTTATGATTAGTCACAAATAATGGGTAACCTGTAGCCCAGCACTCATGGCACTCGCTGTGCACGGTTTTTGATTGCTCCTAATAGCGCTTAGGCTGCTGTGTTTGTGTTTTGGAGTCTTTTGTGTGTGGGGGTGTGCGCCTTTTAATCGCCTCAATAGATTTGACATTCAGTTAGCAGAAACGCCAGAGCGACCCAGCAACAATAAAAGTCACTTTACTTTTTTCACTGTCTGGGGAACAGATTGGGGGATTGGCGATGGGAGAGGCGATGGGGATGGCGGGCACTTGATGGCGCTTAGCGATGCGTGGCTCATAATTTAACTTTTCAGCGGAAATTCCCACAAGGTGTTCCCGAAACCCCGCCCCATCCCGTCCACCGCCAGAATAGTCGACTGCGGGTGTGAGACAACCGCACAAATTACAAACACAAGGCCGACACGAAGACAGCACCAAAAAAATAAACCAAGCAAAGCAATTTAAAAATTTACGACATTCCACACTCATTACGCCTTACGGGTTTTCTTGTTTTTCCCTATACTTTTTTCTCGGTTCGGTTTCGGTTTCGGTTTGGCTTTGGCCATCGGCGGTCCGCTGGCGCCACGCCTCCTGCGTCCAGGTGCGCCCATGCGAATTTTCGCATACAACTTCCGCGCGCAACTTTTGGGTTTTTGTATGCAAATTTTCATTTCTGGTTCTGAGACTCTTTTTTCTTCCCTTCCTCCATTTGCTCTGGTTTGTTTTTGTGCTGGGAAATTGTTCGCTGTTGTCGTCGTTTATTCTTGAGTAGAGTTGAGTTGGGCTTGGCTATGAGCGGTCCGAAGAGAAAAACTTATAGAAGTAAGTTGACGGCGTCGACTTGGGGATGCCCAGTAGCTGCGAGAGGTGTTTTCTTCACTGATGCGTGGGCTTTCCCTACAGATGTTCGGTTATTTGTTAGCTAGGAAAATCCTTTTACTGGCTCTTCTTAAAGGAGATGGGAAGCCTTGAGCATGCATGTTTCTGGGGAGAAAGTTTATCTACTAAAACAGCATTCTAACCATTCGTTTTGTTTCAATTATTAAAATGTATAGATCCAGTTGCTCCTTACCAAAATATATTAGCACACAATATACCCCTCTAATTTAAGATACCACGTATAAAAACAATGGACGAAGCAGAAGAAATTTGCCTGCCTTATCGGTTGTTGCTGTTCGAAATGTGTGTGAGAGTAAGTCGGGGTGGCTCCCATTCCTAGAGCCGAATTCCACGGCTTGGTTATTCACGTTCTTTGGAGTCCAAGTCAAAGTATTTGCATTATTGCTGGCGCTGCTCTGGCATCGGGGAATTACCTATAATGACGGTCACTTTGGCTGCGAGGGCTGCTCCTCCAACGGTCGCCAGCTGATGGATGGCTTCCTCTCGCTGGAAATTTAATGATCATTAAGCAGTTAAGTTCTGCTCGAATGGGGGAATTAAATTTGGCATTACAAGAAGCTCTGGGATGGAATATCATAAAAAAGCTGATACATTTAATGGCAGCTTGCTCAATTTCTTTAATTTTGTTTCGCTTAAAGGGAGTCTTAGCATTTTTATACATTTTCATTTCATTTGTTACTTGGGTCGTATTAAATATTTTATTTTATCTGTGCTCCAAGTGCTGTCTTCTATGATTTCAATTATTAGCTTGTCCAACTTTTTCATTAGACCTATAACAAGTTCTGATGAGCAAGCGAAAAATGTAAATTCAGTTTTTCTTTTGTTCAGAAGCTTCAAGATTTTTGTTCACTTAAAGGAAAACCCACTAGCTGTGGTTTTTTAAGGGTTTAATGTACTGTTTTTTAAGATTTTCACCTTAAACTGTTTTATTATTATGTCTTCTTAAAAAAAAATTGTATGATGATTTCAATAACTGTAAAATATAAAGAACATAATAAAACAAAGTACATAGCATACGGGGGACGTATTTACAAGCTGAAGGTTAATGTAGGTCAGCAAACTGATGACTGAAGGGTCTCAGCTCTTCTTTGGCAAGATCTTTGTGCCTCATAAGGTGGAACCATCATTTCTTTAAGTGCACTCATTCATTCCCCATAGTGCTTGTGACTTGTTTCCATTGTCCTTGTTATTTGTTTTTGGACTTGTAAGTGGCTCAAATAAAGGAAATGGCCTGCGAGGGGGAGAAGGGTATAACGACATCGTTCAAGTTGAAGGACATAACTGAATTTCGGTCGTTGTGTAGTTCTTGCCTTCTGCTTTATGAAATTCAAATTGCAAATGGGAAAACCGAGAAGCAGAAGGCGAATGGCGACTAGCCAAGGGAGGAAGAAGGGCGGCAAGAATCCGTAATGACTTCTCCGGCTCTGCTTCACGGAGCGTAAAAACTAATTAATTACACGTGCAAATTGTGATAAATTCCATTTGCAGCACTCCTTTCACTCTAATAATTCATTTTTATTGCATTTGGGATTCATAATTCCATTTACGACGAGCATGTAATAAGGGAAACTTGTTCTGGTATTTTTCCATGCAGATTTTCATCGATTTTAATGGGAGAGTGGGCGGTGTGTTTGTTGTTGATGGGACCCTGGTGACCACAACAAGTGTCCTTGCGCCAGTTAGCCATCCGCAGCCACACAGCCACACTGCAGCACAGCCGGTGCAGTGCACATCTCATTTTGGAGCACTTTCTATTTATATTCCTCTGGCCTCCAAGCGGTCACTGCATCCTCCTCCGTAAACGAATTTCATTACGCGCTGTTTTAGTTATTTTTAATCGCTCGACCACCACGCACTTGTCTGATGTCTAAATCTGTATCGCATTAGGGTGATTCATGATTGGGGGCGGGGATTCTGTATAAAATTAAGACATCTGCCACTTCGGTTCCACCCAACAGAATGCAATTTAGATTCATTTGAACTTGAGAGCAAAACAAGAGAGTGCCAAGTCCTTATAATTAATGCCTGCAATTGAACTTGACCCGAAAAATGTGTGAATATTTTCACAGACGATGGCAGCTGCCAAGGCGAGACGTTGCTCGAATTATCCCAAGTGGGAGGTCGATGGGTGGAGAGGAGGCTGCACACACTTCGAGTGGAAGCTCCTTGGAAGAGCCAAGCTCTAAATTGCGAAACTCTAAGCCGTTTGTCTGCCTGATTTATGGGAGGAGCAGAAGGGTCTAAATGGGTCAATTGGTATCCCTTGTAAATATTACACGAATTTATGAGCTTTAAGAACGAAGAGAATTACACCCATTCGTTGAGGTAAGGCTGAGAGGACGAGGACTCAGGGTTCAGAGCATATGTGGAAATTCATTTGTGGTTCAGAGGAATTTAAACAAGAAAGATGATTTAGGCCAGGCTTAAAATTGATTGATTGTTCTAAATGGATCCTTGATTAAAAGCATTTTTCGTTAAAGTCATATCATAAGTAGCCTAATCGTCTTCTGTCTAATTGCTTGCCAAGCCAACAAAATCTTTGCTTAATTTAATTTATTCGTTCCTGAAATTTACTTACGACTTAAGATGTGTATTTTCACAAATTAATGCTTCAGTTAGGCTCTAATATCCTTCTTTAACCATTGAAAAAAACATGAAAACGATTGGATTTCTCTAATATCTCTAATTGAAATAAAATTCTAAGATTTATAAAATCCCCAAGATTTCAGACGTTTCTCTTTAGCCCTGTATTTTTGCTGACAAATAAATGTAATTGCTTGGTTGCTTGGAAATAGGTTTAGCATGCCTGATAAAAAGCTTGCTCTGCGCAAAAGGGTTGACATAAACTTTAAAATTCAGTAGTTACATAAGTGAATGGGAATTCCACATGTTATGGTATGAGTACGCCATATCCTTTATGTGTTTCTTCTTTTTTTTTTTGCGTAGCGAGTTTCGCTTTGCCAAGTGCCTATTTCCTTTTATGCTAACATTTTTGACCCAGTTATGCGAATCCTTTCAGAGTTTCAAAAGGAAAAACTTGGAAGGCAACGAACACTCTCTCTGGTATCTCCAGCTACACTTTCCCTTCTCTACGTTCGCCACTCTACCTCGCCCCTCTGTAATCCCATCACTCAAATTGCAACTACACTTAGTCAGATCCGACTCGCTTCTGTTTTCGTTTGATATCAAATGCATTCATTTTGAGTTTTGTAATTAAAACTGTAATTCTACGTTGATGGAGGGGGAAATGGGGGACATTAGCATGCAAATGTATGCGTGACAGAGGGAAAGCCATCCAAGGTAACCCCAAACTCCCCCCGCAACCCACACACACTCACACAGCCTCAACGAAACAGAGTCTGCTCCGGCTTGATAAGTGGGAAAAGTGTAAAAATTTCGCTGCATACTTGCCAGCGTCGAAATGAAATTGCGGCTCCTGCGGCAGCTGTGACAGCTGGCACGTAATGCCACACACTCTCGCACACTCACAAGCACGCAGGCTGCGAATGTAAATGTAAATTTAATTGTATATGGCCAGCAGGATAGTAAACACAAAATGGAGGCTTTTCGAAAAATATTGCAAAGCAGAACTGTCAGTAGGAGACAGCTGCCAACATTTATGTTTGGAAGATAAGTCAGAAAATCGCCATGTTTGTAAAGCAAGTTACGTATTAAATTACATTTATCTAAAGCTATTTATTCAAAGTACAAAGTGTTTATTTTTTAAAATTTGTAAATGTTTTTAGTTTTAACTACCAAAGCTGCTAAAATGTTTATTACCACTCTCTTTATAATTTAAAAGGTTTTGACATCACTTTAATTTAGCTAAAGTTTCGTGTATTATATTAATAAAACGTTTTCCTAGAATCTAAACTTTTCAGATTAAAAGCTGAAGCTTTTCTAGGAATGCAAAATTTCTGAGAAGGGCAACATGTAACTTTTAACCTCTTGGGTGAAATTAGCACTTAGTTGATGGCAATTTTGATTACTTTCAAAGTGCAATCGGTTCTACGAATTCTACCTAATTTAGCTCCAAGTAAAACTAATCCTTTTCTGAATCCTTTTCGTCTATTTTCCTTTTCACTATTATTTTGATCGCGATTGTGCACGCATCTAGGAGGTGTTAAAACCACCGGCAGGGGACTTCTAGCCGTCAGTCAATCGGAGAGATGGCGTCGCCAGACGCCGACTTGGCCAGAAAGTTGGGCCAACCCTTTGCGGCTTTTATAATAATTTCAAGTGCTTATAGTTTGAGATATGTGTGTGGCAGTAGCACTTGGCAGAGAGTGTGCGGGCCCATTTGCAAGCTCATATCTCTGTACGCCTGGTCGCCTGCCGCCGGCTGATGAGAGTTCGGATTTGGCTCGGTTCCTTCCTGGCCAACTTCCTGTCACGCTCGAGAGAATGGGGCGGGATGGGCCTTCTCGATTGGTATATAAATATTTCCCCGATCCCGGAATCCCTCCCCTCCTCAAGCTTAGTCGCTGTGTTTGCCAGTGTACAGGAAATTTGAGCGAAGCAAAAAAGGGAAGAAAATCCATTTACGTAATTACTTCGAGTTAACTTTTGATGCAGCAACAGGATGCGCGCAGAGCGAGCCCTTTTCCTTATTGAATTATTGAAGAATTGCTTATTCGCTTATTGGAAATCTGTTCTCCCGCCTGTCGAGCCCCTAGTTGAGTTACGACCAGCATAATTGGATGAAGCAGGGCCGGCCACTCAGCCTCAACCCATATCGATTACGTTACACCCGAAAGTTTTCTCGTTTTCATGGCCCACTCCGACAACCGTTAATTATGTTTGGCCAGCGAACATTTTTTACGACGGTCGTCTTACCAAGTTTCGTAGGAAAACCAGCTTGAAGTGTTAGTTTCATTTAATTATCGTAATTTATGCTTCACGGTTTCCATCATCGAACTTGGAGGCTAATCTAAGTTCACAGGCAATTTTCCTGTGCCGGATGAAAAATTGAAAATTAATGGCCAGAAAGGCGTTACCTTTGAATAAAACTCATTAGGGACGCCAAATAATAATTGCAGGCAAGCGCTATTTTCAAAAGCACATTATTTAACATAATTTTTGTGTTGATAGAACAAACACTAAATCAGTGTCAGCTGGGACAGGTAATACATTTAGTTTTAGGGTTTTTAACGGCTCGTTTAATATAAATTTATGGGTTATTACGCTTTTTGCTGAAAACATTTATAAGGAAATACTTTTTTGCATGAGGCCACTAACAACTAACATAAATAAAAGACTTTTAGTTGAGGTTTCTGCTAAATGGAAATTTGAAAAAAATATGTTTAAAAAACCATAATTAATGACCCGCCTAAATAATATTCTTTAAATTAAATAGTGAAAGAAAACGCAACTTAAACATGAGAAACTAATTATCTCGATCCCACATCAACTTAAGTGTATGTGCTCTTTTTATATATATTTCCAATTAAATCGTATCGTCGTGCAAATAGAATAAGAAGTTTAGCAAACAGCACAAGTCAAGTTGGCTTAACTCTTCTTTTTCACTTACCAACTTTTTGTTCGACTTTTGTGCTCTTGCAGGCGTGGTGGCATTTAATAATGTAAGACTGTCCGCCTCGGTTCTGAAACTAAGACTTGCCATTCTGTAATTACACACGAGTTCGGGGAGCGAAATAGGTCGAAGGAGGAGTGACCCGGTCGAGGACGACGACCAACAAGTTGCAGCCAGCCAAGCCCAGCCCCATTCCAAGCCCCGCACCCAGGAAGTGAAAGCAGCAAAACGGCAGCCGTGGATACCAACGCGCTGCGCAGCTCAGCCACTGCGAAGGTGCCCCCGCTGCCGCTGCCACCCCCGCCGCCGCCGCCCCTGACTACGTCGCTGACAATTTGCCAGCCGCCACCGCCCACTCCGCCCTACCAGAGGCTCACCAAGGCGCTGCAATGCGATCCGCGCTGCGGCCACGAGGTAAGTGCAAATAGAAATGCTTGTGGCTACGGGAGAACTTTGGCTAGGAGTCTGGGAGAAGGCGAGGGCATCCTTCAACCAGAGGCCCTACCAGAGTATTGAGGTGTTCCTTGATGGCTAGACCAACACCAATTAGAAGAGTCATGGCATTACGTGCAAATTTTTATTAAAGAGCTTGTTAGGTAAATCTAAAGCTAACCTGATTAAACACAAAAACATTTAATAGGTAGAAATGATTAAGGTGTAAAGAACTATGAAAGCTTAATTTTGATTTACTACTACATAGGACTACATAGGATTTAATAAATGTACACTTCAATGTGAACAGAGACATCCCTGCGTATGCGTTCGATTTTCAGAAAATAAAATTAATTCATTAATAAATAGAAATTTCTTTTTTTATCGTGAGCATAAATAAATATTTGATAGGTTTAATACAAATATTAATTTTTCTTTTAATAATATATCACTATAATTTACCACAATGTTAACAAAGACACCACAGCGTATGCGTAATATATGTATTGTGACTTTTGAATTTTTGAAATACATAGTCGGGTTTTTTTAAGCAGTTAAAAACACAAATAAACTATGTTGAATTGTGTAAAATCAACTTAATTTAAAATATAACAAATCATATCAATGAGTATATTTTTTAGAATTTAATTATAATTATTTATGTTTTCAACTGTTTTATTAATGAACCATGTTACAATTGCTTATTGTTATTATGAAAGTAGTAAGAAAATCCTAAAATGGTAGGGTTTTATTATTAAATCAATACTTACACCTAAATGTATCCATTTGTTGTCACAACAATTGAGTAGAATCCATCTTAATCCCGCCCAGCAGCACCACCGACTCGTTTAGATTAATGCGATTTGCAGAGCAGCCGTGACATAAAGCAAATTTTTCCGACCACCCTTTTACGTACGGTGTTAGATCGTAGAAGGTTGGAAATTGTTATGCGAAATTTATCTCCGCACCGTGTCATGAACTTATTGTGCCAGATTTTGGTGTCCTTGCACAAGATGAATTGTGTCTCATATAAGCTTGCATGCAACCTGTTTGGCGGTGCACAGAACAGGGGGTTTACTTCTACTGGCACCACCACCGCCCTGACGTCACAGAAAAGTCGTTGCCGCTTGTTGTCGCCGCCTCTGCCGCTTTGTGTTCGCTGTGGGTGTGTGCCCGAGCATGCGGCTGTGTGTAAGAGGTGTGCTTGAGTGTTAGCTAATACACGAACCCTCTGCCGCAGCGCTGCAATTATGTCGGGGTTCAAGGCTAATTTGCTTGTGCACCAATGGCGTTAAGGGAGGCTAAAGCGTGGTGCACTGAAAATAAAAAGGGTCTGAAATAAATATATGTTTTTTTAACCTTCTCCCTGCTACTATTGTTAAATTATTTTTGTTTTTATTATAAAAGGCAAAAAGTTACACAGCAAACAATTTACTTTACTGGAACAAATTTTTCTCATTTTTTAAAAAATTAACTAAACGTCATTAATATAAGATTTCTCAATATCTTACGATTGATTGTTTTTAATCTTCCAATTGAGAAAGTTAATTACTCAATAATATGGTAAGGAAATGATTCCGAGTAATCATTCCCATGAACTGTGAAGCAAAATATGTACAACATATATATATTTCTTTAAAGAATTTCCAACCCTCCGTTATTTTATTTCATTTTTGATTTTAGCTAATTTTATTTCAAGTGTTTTGGGAGCTCATTCACCGCTTGTTCGGGGCTTGCGTTGAAAAATGCGCGAGTGACCGAATGCAAGTATCCGCATTACGTATACGCCGCGTTGCGCTGCGTTCGTTTGCTCATTCCTTAATTAACGCTCACCCCGCCTTCGCTAGCTCAAAAGGTGGATTAAAGAACAGGAAAAAAAAAAAAAACGCACACACAGAATAGCAAGAGCTGAAAAGAGCGACCAGCAACAAGCAAAAAGCGGCCACGTCAAGTGCAGTCCACAGTTCAAATTACGTTAACAAAAATGTACCGCACTTGACCTTGGCTAATTGCAAGACCACGAGGGCTATTCGAGGGCGCGAGGGCCTAAATTACAGGCAGGGAGTTGTGGCCGGAATGGGCGCAGCCAATGTTAATTGTTAGAACATGTGTACATTTGAGTAGCAAATAATCGCTGCATCAGATTGCTGAACCTTAGTGCGAGCCTTGTCCCTGAGGGAAATGTTCGGGAAATGGCTCACACTTGAGCACGAGTTTGAAAGGAAATTGCACATATTTTTATATTTATATTTTGCCCTTATAAATGTGCTTAAGTATTTTATTTCCTTTGCTGATTAAAGGTAACCATCGGCCGTCGCATTGGCCTGTACAGATTTTGTGGCGACATCGGACGCGGCAACTTCTCCAAAGTCAAACTCGCTGTCCACCAGCTGACGCGTGGTAAGATGACCTGTCACTTATCACTTATCCCTTCTATAAATAAATACCCACCCCGATTTCAGACAAAGTGGCCATTAAGGTGGTGGACCTAGATCGAGCGGGTCTCGATGCCAAGGCGCTGCGAATGCTGTCCAGCGAAATAGCCACTCTCGAGTGTGTTCATCATCCAAATATTTTGAGGTATGTCCTGTGCAGTATTAAAAAAAAATGATAAGATTGCATATATCTTGTTATTCAAAGGCTTTTCGAGGTGGTGGAGACTTTGGGCCGGGTCTACCTAGTCACTGAGTGGATTCGCGGCGGGGAGCTCTACAACCACATTACCCAAGGTGGGCCTCTGAGGGAGATTCATGCGGCGCCTTTGTTGAAGCAACTCTTGCTGGCAGTGAAACATATGGTGAGAGTATAAATATATGAAGAACGTGATTGTTCAAGCTTCTAAATTGACATATTTTGTGTCTTTCCCCGCACTTACAGCACAGTCTGGGTTACGTGCATCGCGACATCAAGGCGGAGAATGTCTTGCTCCTCTCGGAAGATCGTCTTAAGCTGGCCGATTTCGGTTTCAGCACACAACTTATCAATGGTGGGTTCAGTAGCCCCTTGACAACCGTGCCAGCAAACTAATCAATTTCACGCCGGTTGACAGGTGCCAATCAGAAGCTCGACACGTTTTGCGGCTCGCCTCCGTACGCGGCGCCCGAGCTGTTCTCCGATGACCATTACATCGGTGCCCCAGTGGATGTATGGGCCCTGGGTATCCTGCTCTACTTCATGGTGGTGGGCAACATGCCATTCCGGGCACCCACAATACCCGGCCTCAAGGCGGCCATACTCAAGGGCGACTATCTGCTGCCGGGCCAGCTTAGTTTGCCCTGCATAAGACTTATACGTACGTATTGCGCTATATAAAATATCCCATATATTTTAAACCAATATACATAATTGCCAAGTACTTATTTAAGGTATGTTTGTATTTTTAATCTCTTCTTATTGTAGAACGTATTTTGATTCACATACCCGCTCATCGGCCCACCATCGATGACATGCTGAACAGCCAGTTCGTGACCTGTCCCAAATTGAGCGTGGACCTGATGCAGTGGGAGATAAGCCAGCACAGCAAGCCGGCGAAGCGGTCGATCTTCTGGGTGCGCAGCAAATCACACCGGCTGCGAAAGTCCGCCTCGCTGCGGGATCGGTATGCGGAAGTGGTTAAGAAGCCGGCCATTAGTATGAACACGCGGCAGCAGGACGAGATGTTTGTGCAGAACTTCCTGCAGCCCATCGAGGTGGGTCACGAATTCCTCCTCCAGGGATCGGGCCAGCTGAAGGAACCGCAGGCGCCGCCTGTCGAGCCGGCCAAACGTCCAACACGGAGGTACTTGCTCTGTGGCAGTCTCAAGAAGAAGGTGACACCGCTGGAAACGGAGCCGGAGAAGCAGCTGTCCAACGGGGGCCAGTGCGCCTCGGCCAAGATCAATCCATGGAATATTCAGGTGGCCGAGGACTGTCCACTGTTCAAGAACTACGATGCGGAGACCGGCAGCTGCATTATGCTGCCCACGGCCACCGAGGATCTCAGCCAGCTGGGAGCGCTGGAGTTCGAGGCCAGACAACTTCTGGCCGAGATGGGACTCTCCTCCGAGATGCTGATCAACGCAAGGCAGAGTGGACCCCGTTCCGACATCATTGGCGCCTATCGGATTGTGGTCAACAGACTGCAGAAACAGTCCTGGCTGGCGCGAAAGCACGTGGAGATGGCTCTGCACGTGGAGCCCAAGGTGGAGAAGCGGATTGAGAGATCGTGCTGCATACTCTAAGCCATGCCCAGATACATAGTTGTTGAATGTTTAAAATACTACTCACGTGGTTCTGGTGGATCTAGGGATTCCCCTTGAAGAGGAAAGGCAAACTAGGTTTTCGGTAGCATTGATTAGGCTTCGAATAAATCATAAATAGCTGGCCTTGGCCAGATCATTTTTAAAATGAGCTCGAAAAAGAGCAACGAATGAGATTACATAAAGATATTTAGGGGCAGTTCCCAAACTACTTTTAAAACTGGAAATTAAACAAGAATGAATAATGAGTTCAGAAAAGAATTTGCAGTGAAGCATTTGCAAAAAACTAAAGTTTGCCTTTCCGTGGGGACTAAGAGCCAAGAGATCACACAGATCAAGCCCAATTAGTGTCAATTGCCAGCTTCATAGGCCCGAGTTTGTTGTTAACGTAGATTCCAACATTTCTTGTCCTTGGTTTGTTCATTCGAGAAAGTTCCTTATTTTTGGTGCAGCTTCAGTTTGTGTCCAGAGGCGAGCAGGGAAGTTAATATATATATATAGAGATATATACATACATCTATAGTCCAAGTATTATGTATTTAGTTGTTGGTCCATTTTTGAGCATATACAGACAAGAATATACGAAACAAATATATAATATTATGTAGACACCTGGCGCAAAGCGATTGATCTCTTCAGGTTTTTCATGTACAACGTTGCATAAAAATGTTTAATTGATCATCAAAAAGCGTGTGTCTGTCTGTGTGTGTGTATCTCTTGCCAAATTGTCTCCCGTGGAGTCAATATCGGGTACAATAAAACAGCATTATTATGAATCGCTAAGACTCGCATTCGTACAAATCGTAATCATTCTAAAATCTAAATCTCAACCAGCTCGTCGTCTAATTATGCACTTTAGCCTTAGTTTATTGCATTCGCAGCATCGCCCGTCATCCTCATCGTCCAACCCTCCTCCTACTCCTCCCTGGCCGCATCCTGCTGCTCCAATTTCGCCTGGCTTGGCTTCGTTTGTTTTCGTCGCTGCGGCGCAGGCGTTGCGAGAGAGCAGCTCGCTCTGTGCCGGTGACCCACTCAGATGAAGGCGCTCTCACTGGGTTTTTTGCCGCTGCCTCCACTGCTGCCGGCGTCGCCGTCTCTCGCGCTCTCTTCTGTCGAATGGAGTGAATTGATAAGACGTGGATGGGTATTGTTGAGTTATTTTTTGAGTGGGTTTCATAGGTTTCGAAGGCTTCAAGTAAATATTAACTAACAAGTAAGTAAGTAAGTATTAACGAACTTAAAATCTCCCTGGAATATCTTCATTCAATTATTTCTAATAAAGTTTTGTTCCGGGTTTATAGATAATTTTATAATATATATTTTATATTATGTGCATTGTAGGAAAATTAAGTTAAACATTGTCTGCTAGTAAAATATAATATTTGCAACTGCGCAGACCCTTCCATTAGGTACTTTTCCCGCACTTACCAACTATGGCAAACGAATCCGAGTCCGAGGTGCCCGCCGGCCAGTCAATGTCGGGCATAGTTGGCCAGTCGATATCCTCCGCCGTGTCCCAATCCACGGCGCGAGTCTGGCTGATCTCGAACAGAGCCGGCGAACAAAGGCTGAGAACCTCCTCCCTGAACTTGGCTAGCAGTGTTTCAAAACTGTCACTGGTCTTGCAAAGAAAGCAAACCGCCAGCGAAGGATCCATGGCCGAAAAGCTGAGGCGGGCCGCGTGCTTTTGATGGTAGGTCTCGTCGTATTCTTGTTCGCCCGCTTCGGTTTTCTGGCCCACCACACCAGTTCTTTGCGTCGTGTGTGGATCCAGGTAGAGGACCTCGTCATCCACATAACCCAGAAAGTACAGAGCCTGATTGGGCCGACCACCGATCATGCCGCAACTTGTATCTAGTTCAAGGCATCTCTTTAAGGCTGGCACATAGAGCGGGTTGATGTCGGTGATGCCCAGACGTAGGGGTATAATTAGGAGCAGCGGCTTCCAAGACTCTCCTTCTCGACACAGCGAGTCTGTGAGCGATAGATTTTGGATTTTACCAATGGTACACACCTCCGAAATGGGCTTAAAATATTTCCGACTTACATACGTCGTCGAGAACCACAGTGCTGTCCATGGCGACGTGCACTGCCAGGGAGCTCCAGTCATCGAAGCACACCAGTTTCCTGCAACGAATGAAAGGTAATAAGACGTGACTTCGCCTTTCTGCCACAGCGATTGACTCTTACTTGAGGATTTGAGCTACTGTATTCGGCCCCAGCCATTCTCCAACGGCCTTGTTTTGGGACTCTCCCATCAGAGCGATTTGGTGTATAGAGTAGTAGCTCTTCCTTACGTCCTCGAAACGGTTTACGATCTTGAGGTAGGTGGAATCCCGGCACTCTGGCGTCCAGAACCAATCGCGACCCAAATGGAGTTCAATCAGAGCCTGGGCAAGGACCATCTGACCACAGCGGAGCATGCAGCCCCATCCCTTGTCCGAGGTGAGTTGGACTTCTCCCAAGGGTGAAAATCCATGGCGGTATGTGCACCACAGCCTCGACTGTATGTCCCGTCGGATGAGCTCGAGTTCTGGCAAGCAGAAGTAATAATTATTAAAAATCAATGACATTGTTAGTAGTTTTATGAAAGATAAGAGCGCCTTGGCCCTACAAATTCCATGACTCATTTCGGCCTTACTATGATTCGCCTGCTTACCCTGTATGGCATTAAATCTCCTGCCAAGCACCCAGACATCCGTGTTTCGCCTAGGTATATCCTCCGGTTCGCCGCTACCAACAGCCTGGCCGACTGCACTGGCGAGGACGCTGTCCGGTCCCAAATACGCCTCGAAGACGCTCTCCATAATCCGCGCTAGCTGATCGCTGAGTCCCACCAGCATCTACTGCCCGAGAGGCGGCGGTGGTAGAGGGGGCGTGGCAGCTGGATCGAGACCGCCTCCACTTCCGTTGCAGGCGTCGCCGTCTGTTTGGGTTAATTGCCAGCCAATGACGTTTTGGTTTTTTCGTTTGGGGCCTTTGTTTTGGCCTTTGCTTGCGCTGGCAGCACTGCTCCTGCTCCGGCCCGAGGTCACAGCGGTGGCATTTGGTGTTGGCAGTGTCGGGGCGCTGATAATAACCTAAGCGAGAATTTTAATCAGTCCGCTGTAAAATGGCTTGGTTTATTTTCGTTTTCTTTTTTGTTGATTACAACGATAACAGCAGCAGTGACGTCGCCTCTAGTGTGGCCGTAGCTGATGGGGCCAAATATACCAAAAGAAAACACTGAAAAGCTATTGTTAAATATAGTATTTTTAAAAATAAAAATAAATGGAAAATTGAAACAAATAACGTTAGTCTAACGTTAATAATAAAACCTTTCAATATAATTAATCATAAATTAATATTAATAATAATACTTTAAAAAACAACACTTTAAAAGGACATTTTTTAATTAACAACATTTTATTTTAATCAATCTAATAATTCTTTAACTACGCCTTAATCGTAATCGTAAAAGCTTAGTGACACTAAGCAACTTTAAGTGCACAAAATTGGTTATTTAAATCGAAGAAATCATCTTCGGGTTCCGCATCCTTGACCAAGGATTCCGCATTGATATCCGGATTAGATTCTTTAGCTTCCGCTTTTCTGGCCGCCTGCCGCTGCTTCTTCAACCGCTTCTTTTGTATGGCCTTTGCCGCCGACTCATCCACCTCCACTTCCTTCCAGGGGGGAATGAATTCTGCACACCAATCATACAGATAACAATAGAAGTCGAACATTAGCTTCGAGTCGGGCAGGAGGAAATTCTCGATATGATAGCGGACATCCGTGCGATTTCTCAGCAGATCGTACATATTGTAGAGAAAGGAACCGCAGAATAGCTGATTCATTCGTGGACTTGGCAAAGGCAAGTCCAGAAGGGCATTGAGACCATTGAGCTGATAGACCACAGCTTGAAATTCGGCAAAAGCGTGAATTACGGTCGACGAGTACAGATCGAACTTCTTCTTGAATATCTCCTGCATGTGGAAGTGCGGCAACAGGCGTTCTTGGGTCAAGTAACAGTCCGATTTCGGCACATGTGGCATTCGATCTGGCACAGGAAGCTCCAAAAGAGATGGCTTTATGCCACGCTTGATGCCCTCCGCAGCGTCCTTGTCCCTTACGGCTCGTTCCTGCTTCAGGATCTTGCCGAATCTCTTGTGGAAAACTTTTGCCTCCCTCTCCGCGGGTATGGTAACATCAATTGTTCGCAGAACAATCAATCCGAGGAGCAGGGCGTGAAGGTGCAGTTGATCGCAGTGCTCTGATCGATGCAGCCAGTATATTATCGCCAGGAAGTAAAGCCTCAGATCCTCCGGCAGATCTTCCAACTTTCTGAATAGCTTCTCCGTCTCCACATGCGGCAAATTAGACTCGAATATAAACTTCAAGTGGCGTGCGTCTGGGCAAGATGGTTCAAAGGAATACTCCGGCTCCTTCTCAATGGGCATTTTTAGATATTTCACATTGGTTACCCGAATAGCTCGGGTTAGATAGGTAAACTCGATTGGCAGTGGCGATCCTTCCTCGTCCAATTGTGGCTCCGTTTTCGCACCCTCCACATGGTGGAGCAAGGAGAAAACATAATTCAAAATGGGCAGAGCTAGTTCATTTGAATCATGGAAGGGAAAGTGCTCGATCTGCGGATTATTTATATACTTGCGCAGGTGCATAAGGTCCACAAAGTATCGGGAGAGATTCGCTGGGTATAGTTTGTCCAGAAACCATTTCGGAAAGAGAAGGGTTTTATCCTCTACTTCCACTTCTTCTTCTACTTCGTCTTCACCAGAGTCTGCTTCCTGATCTTGAGGAGCCTCCTCGTCAGGTTGGTCTACTACATTCGCTTCTTCGTCATCAGATGCATCTTCATCATTCGAGCCATCCAAATCTGCATCTTCATCGCTAAGTTCTTCCTCACTTGGCGGTTCTATATACGGAAAGACATTTTCATAATGCTCCAGGAAGAAATCGTAAGCGTGGCACAACTCATTTGAGTAACCAGAGATGGCTGCATGGACCTGGGACACCAGAGAATCTCTTTGACTCTGAAATGGGGATACGATTCTATATAAAACAAGCCCAAAGAACATTAAGCAGCAACCAAACCTTTTTCAGCCTAGATAGAACCTTTGCCAGGGCTGACTCCGCCGTTTCCTCCTTCAGCCATTTGAGGATTACTTGGATGCGCTTTTGCTGCTGCTTCAGCTTCCGACTCCTTCCAGCCTTGCCCATTCCGGCTGCAAAGAAGTTTCGAAAGGCGCTCCTGGCAATGTAGTCGTTGCCCAGGAGAGCAGCAAAGAGCGGCAGTTTCTCTGCGCTGAGTGTGCCTCGCCCGCAGAGATGTGAAACCCGATAAATGCAGCAGTCAAGGTACTTGTACGTCTTGGTATTCCCCTTGGGCTTATCCACCTGTGCTGGCGCTTGGATGCCTCCCACAATCTTGTTAGCCTTGGTTCGTTTCTCCACGTGCTTGGCCTCGTTGCGACGCAGATCACGGGACTCCTGATTGGCTTTGCTTTTATCCTTCACTTGTTTGGTGAGCACCTACGGAGCAGATAGTAGTAGAGTTAGCCTTAGGACATATCTATCATAAGAGCAGAACATATACCTTTACAGTAAGCGTGATGAGGGGTATGTACTTCACATTGTGGATGTAAAAATCAGAGTCGTAGGAGAGCACCGGGCAGTTCAGCTTTCTGGCCAGCGCCGCCAGCTCATCGTCCGCCTCGAAGACGCACCGCATCACGGGTACGCCACAGTCCCGCACTGCATCCACGAACACCTCCTTCAGGTGCAGAGGGAAAAGAGTTATTGAGTCGTTCGGATTGATTTTCTTGATCACCGAAATCTTGCCCCGCAACCGCGTGGCCACTGTACGCAACTTGCGCTCCTCATAGCCACCATCCATCAGTACATACGGCCGGATGCTGCACTCCGCCAGCACCTGGAAGAACTGCACAACCGCCCGGTAGAAATCGTCATAGTCGCCGCCAAACGCAGAGTAGCTGCCGGTCACATCTTTGTACAAATTGCACGCCAGATTGTCACCATCTATGACCAGCGCCGAAGAGTGGAGCTCAAAGGGCTTCAGATAGATCTCGGCGCGCTGCGCTATGTAGCTGGTAAGGCCGCGAACTCCCATTATTTTCCCGCAACTTGTGGATCCCCTGCAATTTGTTTACTTTCCGATTTGGACCGAACGCGTGTTAGTGGCAGTGTTGCCAGAGCTTCTTGGCTGGAATAGCAAAATAGCCGAAAAAATAGCTAGGGATAGATTTTTTCACTCCCAACTCTATATTGTCCGATAATAGTTTATACATTTTTAATTTCTTCTTATTCTTGTACATACATTTGTACATTTTGGAATTTTAAAACAAATTTAACAGCTAATAGCGTTTCACTCAGCTAAGAAAGCTACATTGTGCAATTTATTAAAAGAACGCACTGCGAAAAATACTAAAAAATACCGAAAGGTACATTTTTGATGTCCATAAATATAGCGCCGATTAATTATAATATTTTGATCTATATTATTAAATATACTTATTAGTGCTCAGAGTAATAAGTTGAATCAAACAATTCTAAGAAAATATGTTTATTTTTTTTAACTCATATTTTAAAGCCAAAGTTGCAGCTACATTTGGTATGATCTTGTATCTAATCACTCAAAGAATAATAAAAGTGTTAATTGAAGTTCATTCAAATGTCGAATTTTAGTTTATATTACCGTTTAAATTTCATTACTTCAAATTCGGCAAATTGAACAATTACCTACTATACCTACAATTACCTAAATATGAAAATTTTGAGTTAAAGGAGCGATCATCACTTTTTCTTTTCCAATTTGAAAGAAGTTTTGGATTTGGCATTTGGCCAAAAAATATATATATATATTTTTCTTAACCATCATGTTTTTAAAATTGGATCACGCCTCAAAGAGAATCCGTGGGAATTAAGTTAAAAATTCGAATAACCCTTTTCGAAAGTAACAACAAAGGGTCAGTTATTAATCCGAAATTAGTCGTAGTCTATTTATTTGCGCTAGTCTAATGACTTAATGTACTTGGGGCAGACACATTTCTTTCGAATCTTATGCTTGGGCTTACTTGGTGGACTGGGATTCTCGGGTGGTTCAACCCGATCCACCTCAATCTCATTGGGGTGGGCATTTTCGTTGCACTTGGACGTCATAAACTCAAAGAAGTCGATATTTCGGACGTGGGAGTAGAACTGATCCCTGAACTGGAAGTAATTTGGGTACACTTTGTGCTTGAGCATGGCCAAGTAGAGGCTGAGACGCTGTTGCTCCATAAAACGGCGTCGCTGATATTCTGCGTGTTTACTCTTCCAGGTGCGCTTGCTGATTTCCTTTTGTATCAGAATGCGCAGCCGGGGGTGCAGATGGAACAGAACCGCCCTACAATATACAAAGCAACTGTGGAATCCGTTTTATTTTTTGTTAACCTTGCAACTCACTTGTTGAAACGATATCGCTGCTTCTTGAATTTGATCGTATTAAACTCAGAAATGAACTGGTGCAGCCGATCCGTGTTGTCAAGTTGTGCTGGTATCTCCACATAAATCCTTAAAGAAGCTAAACTCAGAAGATTCACGCTCTATCATTGCAAAACATACCTGGAGTTCAGAATCATGGGCAATTCAAACACCGGTGGCTCCTTCTTAAAGAGCGGAAAGCGCGGAAACTTGTCCAAATCCTTGTCCACCCAATCGTAGTGATTCTTCATTTGGCTATTAACCGAAGTCAGTTCACTCACATCGATAAAATAGTTGCCAGCACAAAAGTTATACTGTCCCAGGGGCGGAACCGATGAAAACAACTCAAAGCCTTAAATAAAGCAATAGATTACAATAATCGGGATAAGGTCCAAATAGTTAATCTACCTTTCTTTTGGCATTGCGAGTTTTGAGATTCTACAAAGTACTTGGTGCAAAATTTGCGGCAAAAACAGTTGATACAACTTGTTACCTCATCTACCCAATTACGAAATGTGGACGATAGACTTTGGTCAAAGTTAACTTTCAATTTAATATCATCTCTGTAAGAAAATAATTAAATATTTGGCAAATACAAAAATACAATAAAAAATCAATTCTGTTTAATGTTATCTAAATTACCTCTCGTTTTGATTATACTCACTGTTGAACGGTAAGTCCGCATTTTGCATTTTTATTGCACCCAGGTTTTTTAATCGGAGTTTGTATGGTAGCCTGATTTTTGAATATCGTCAGCATCAAGTTGTTGCACTCGATCTCCACAGCCGAAGGATCAATCACCCCCGATTCCTCCTCGCCACTGGAAGCTAAATATTCGGAGTGTGTCGAGGTCTTAGTGGCTCTCCGTGTGCCTGGTTTCGTCCACTCATCGGAATCGGCTTCGGATGACGGAATATCTGAGTCATGACCATATGGATGAATATCCTTATAAGAAGGGTCCTTGAAGACGCGAACTCTCAGGTTGTCGCAGGTGAATACCGTGGTCTCGAAACTCAGATCCGTATCGATGGCATACGTAATGGAGAATTGGATGCCTGAATAGACCTGGTGGTGTATAAAAACACTGGAAAGCATGTATGTGGTATAGCTCATGTCGTGGCTGATCTCTCCCTCCTCCTCTTCCACCGCATAAGCTGTGGTAGGAGCCACTTTAGTCCTCCACGTCGACTTCATGCTCAAGCAGTCAGACAGTAATTCAATATCGCCGGACTTTTTCGCACCATGCATTGACATGTGGGACAGGTTATTAACGTAAAAGGATTCCTTATGCTACAAAGATGAAAATAAAATATTAGTTCAATAATCGTATGTACAGTGCCGAACTTAATTATTGGCACAGTTGGCATGTCCGACTTTCGGAGTGTTTTTCTCCATGAAGAATAGTGATATTTAAATGAAACAAAATTTATTTTTATACATTTATCAATTTCTAACTAAACTAAGTTAATTTTATTTTTGTATATCATTCCATTAATTTAACAAAATTAAAAATGTAAAAAAACACCTAAATTTCCCTGAACAAAATTATTGGCACACCTAAGCAAAAATATTTAAAGTAATTAAAAAAAAACATTTTTAACATAAACTAATATTTTGTGGCTAAGATCTTATCTTTTATAACAGTTTCCTAAAGTTTTGGCATCAAAGAAACCACATTTTGGCTGATTTCTAAGCCAATATACCCCCACTCCTCCTTAAGTACCACCTTCAGCCCTATCTTTGCCGAAATTGACCGTTTTTTTACTCGTCTGTCCAATTTTTTCAATACATTTTCGATGAGGTTTAGATCTGGGGATTGTGGCGGATTCGGCAGTGCATTTTTTACATGACATGCCAGCCATATACGCAGATCACGAGCGGTTTTCCTGTGTCATAATGGTCTTGAAATGTGAATTTGGCCGATAAGTTCAACTTATCGACACTTTTTTAAATATTTCTCTTAAGAATATCTAAATAATACTTTTTGTTCACTATGCTGCTTATAAAAACAAGTTCGCCGACACCAGAGGCGGACATCAAGATCCACACAGTGACGATTCAACAGCCATGTTTCAAAAGTATTGCAAGGTTCTCTTTTTGAAGTTCCATATAAGGCTTTGTACATTCAGTTTGTCGGCCATCCGTTTGGAAAATGTTAAATTTTCTTTAATCTGAGAGGATGACATTATTCCAAAAGTCAATTGGCTTCCTTAAATTATCCTTTGCATTGGCTAAACGCCTATGTACGTTGACTTTGAAATGAGTTGTTTTCGCCTAGCAACGTGGCACTCATAATTAGCATCTATCAGTGCCCTCCGAACCGTAATAGGGTGAATATTTTTTCCAAACTTATTTTTAACCTTTGCTACAATGTGTGTTGGTTCGACTTTTTGGTTGACCTTCACCTTCCTGACGATATTAGCTAGTTTTCGGTCCTTCAAAGCCAAAGTCGACCTGTGTTCTTACAGTTCTGCATTGGTAAGGCTCCCTAAAAGCGCTGAGAAATGCTCAGAATGGAAAAAAGGACTTCTATATATAATTTCCCCAATCTTAGTGAACAATTTGCCCTGATTATACAAATATAAAATAATTGTTTACTGAGATTTGATGGATTTATTTTGTTTGTGGGTCAGTTTGATAAATCTAGCTACTATTTCATAGAAAAAAAGTACCAGGAATCTTTAAACTTGAAAATTTACCAACAGGACTACACGAATTAACATACCAAGGCTTTCGAATATGAAAAAGTTGCAAAATCTATCAAATTTTAACAAAATATTTCACTATTACCCAAGTGTGCCAATAATTTTGTTCAGGGAAATCTAGGTGTTTTTTTACATTTTTAATTTTGTTAAATTAGTGGAATGATATAAAAAAATAAAATTAGCTTAGTTTAGTTAGAAATTGATAAATGTATAAAATAAATTTTGTTTAAATATCACTATTCTTCATGGAGAAAAACACTCCGAAAGTCGGACATGTCAACTGTGCCAATAATTAAGTTCGGCACTGTAAATAGTAATTGACAAAATCTGCATTTAAACGACTAGCAAAATAGCCTAAAAGAGAACCAACCTTATGCGAACTGCTGGAACTGATCTCCAAATCAAATTCATCCACTTCCATGCCAGGGTCCCAGCCTTCCAGGGTTCCTGTAGTAATGACAGTGCCGTCACTATGGTAGCACCGCAGCTCGTCCTTCGCCCAGATCATCTTGACGCCATCGTCCCGCATAGAATACGACTCGTTGGCGTAGTAGTCGTGCCACTCGCTGTTCCGGAAGGGCTTGCCACACCAGATCTTTCCTTCCTGCTGCACGTGAACCACACTACCCAGGGAGGTGATCAGCTTGAGGTGGCGGTAACTTAGCTTGTACAGCGGCATAATGAACTTAAGGAAGTTCAACTCGAATTGGACACTGGCGAACAGAGCGGCGGCCTGCTTGCTCTTGACAGAGCTTTTCCGACTCCCCGCAATCGTTTCCTTGGAGACACGACTTTGCTGAGTCTTCTTGGAAACTGTACTCTGGTTCGAGGGTCGGGATACAAGATCTGCTCCACCCGAATCTCTGAAGTGCGGAAGGAGCGAGCCCTTCTTCTTTAACTGGCGGCACTTCTTTTTCTTTCCCTCGGAGGGAATGGGTTGGTAACTGCTGTAGGTGGACTGCGTGGAGCAAGCGTTGAGAAACTCCGAGTTCTGTTCCTCCTCCTCCTCGTTGTCAGTCTCCGTTGAGCTGTACAAGTGGTATACCTCACCGTTGTAACGCATGATCAGCACGGTGTCGGTGTTTTGATAGAATACGATTACACAGCCGTAGGGAGTGCAAACACGTCGGGTCTCGTTCAGTTCATTTTCCTGTTGGATTTTGGAAGTCGGTCAATGGTTAAAATACAAAACAACTATCTTCATACATCAAGCCACATGATCTTTTCATTTGTTTTAATTTGTTCAATGCCTGATATCCTTACCTGGTATTGCCACAGGTGCTCCACATGGGTGTCCTGGCAGAAGGTACTCAGGCCGTTGGGAAAGTTCAGCACCGCCTTAGAGCACTCGCTCTCACTGGCCAACGCCCGAACACTGATGCCGCTCTTAGACTCGATCCGAACGGAACCATCGGTGGCAAGGGCGTCGACCGGGCTTGCAGCACTCCGGAAGTGCACCTCCTGACCACCGATCTCCAGCAAGAGGCATTTGTTCATCTGACGGAAGTTCCACTTCTCTTCGTACAGTACGATTCGGCCTTCTTCGAAGAAGTACTTGGAGGTCTTGCACTTTATCGTTTGCCGGGTGTCGTCAAGATTGTACCCCTTCAGCATGGGATGGTCTCCAGCCAGACCCACATGGAATGCTTTAGTGCCAGTGCCTTGGCTATCTGCGTTAGTCACTTTCGAGGACATACGTTTAGTTTTGATTGACTGTACGTCTGGAAGTAAGGATGGATTCCGGCTAATGGATGCGTTGATAACGGATTCCGTCTGTTCGGAATTCTTGTCCTTTGGCAGGCGACCCTTGATCGATCGGGGTCGGACGAAGATCTTAGGATCTACTGTGACACGGTCGTTGTCCTCACTGCACGCGACCATAATTGGATCGCTGACGTTGGTGGCGGAATAAAAGCTCTGGACGTCCCCGGACATGACGGTTTCGTTCAAATCGTTGAACATTTTCGGCGTGATCAGGTCGTTAAGGAACTGATTCATTTCGTATAGCGTAAAGTCCCGGAAGCAGAGACGCGTTGGAATCACTATCTGCTTCTCATTCTCGAACACCTCGTTGAGGGTCCTCCGGAAGGTGTAGAGCCGGACATTGGGATGCATTTCCTCCACGCTGTAGTCATCGTAATCGTTCACCAGCTGTATGATTCGCTGCATCACCGAGTCGTCCGTGAGAAAGAGCTCGGCAAACTTCGGCAGGCGGATGGGCTCTAGTTCACCGTTGTACGGTTGAATAGCCAGCGAATGGTTGATGTAGCCACTTGTGAAATAGCGCCGCAGCAGGTTGTACTCCAGGCAGCTGCAGTAAACGTTCTGCATCACGGACTGGTCCATGTAGGAGATCATATTGGACAGCAGTGTGTTGGTCTGTTCCACGAAAATGCGTTCGTTCTTGGCCTGCTCCGCGTACAGGCGTTCGCTCTTGGCCAGCTTGACCAGGCTCTTAAAGGCGTTTGCATATACCTTCACCTTGTCCAGCACTCGGGTTTGAACCGACGGCGATGGGTTGGCCAGCAGCAGGACTTCCGTCTCGGTCATTAGCTCCCGAGGGTTTCCAAAAGTGTTCATCATCGACTCCAGGTACAGGTAAATGGTTGCATCGTCCGCCCGGGAAGCTGGCATTTGGCTATTGAGATAGTGCCCCTGGATGCTCACCGCCTCGACCATGTGGAATGTGCCCACCATAGATAGGGTGGGGTTCATCTTCACGTTGATCTCATTGTAGGGCTCAACGTAGTACACGCGATACCATTCCCGCAGAGTCTCGACGTCGTACATGTACCAGCTTAGTTGGTCGAATACATCATCGGTGAACCTCGATGCCATGCAGGCGGACATCTGTGGCAGCTGCTGTTGGAAGATGCCCACCGGCTTTACGGCGGTCCGCTTTCGTAGCTTGTGGATGTCGCTCTGGATGGTCGCCACTGTCTCCTGGAGCTGCAGCACGCGACGAGGACGCGGAACCAGCAGGTCGTAGGCGCTCTCCTCGGGCAGAAAGTGGACGATCGCCCGCAAAGGTTGCTCACAGGCAAGAAGCTGCTTATAGAAGTTGTTGTCCATGTTCCCAACGATCAGGATCAGGATCTTGGTGAACGTAGGATTGTCTCTGATATACTTGGGATGGGATAATTGGTTAGTACAAAACCCAATACTGATCAGTGTTTTAATAACTCACCATTCGCTTGGACGCCGGCACACCCTTGCCAACTTTGTGGTGCTCCTTTGCCGTGACTGACAAGCAGTTGATCTTGGCCAGACGTACCTTGTCACTGTTGCCCTTACCAGTTTTGGGCTTTGCCGTTGCCGGGCCTCGGCTGGACTCAGCGACACCCTTTGTCCTGGGCGCCACTGCGGTAAGGTTCTTCAGCTGGGCAGGAATATTCCGTTGCCAGTAGTTGTGCAGATCGAAATTCGCCTCGGCCTCAACGGTCCTGGTCACCTTCTCGAATTCGTCAATACATTCGCGAATGCACGTCAGGGCAATGCTCATTCTATCCACGGGTAAGCTTAAAGATCCTGTACAAAAACGATGAGTACAGGCTGCAAAAAAATTGGGGAGGGTGCTCACCCAGGGGCTTTGCCTTGGATATTCGCTGGCTCTGATAGATTGCTTCTTCGATCTCCTTATCTAAATCGATTACAAATACAGCCCGACGAATACCACTGACCACGCGCTTTATGAACTCATCGCGCACAGCCCTCAGTCCATTGTCGTAGAAGTTAACACAGTAAATGTAGTGGCCAATATCTACGGAGCTGACAGATCTGCGGGTTCGTCGGCTGCCTCGGACGGACTTTTGCACACTCATTGTGTGCGAAGGAAGGGTTACAAATATGTGTGTAGTGGCGGTTTAGAATGGAGTATCGAAAGTAATGATTCAAGCTGGTGAAACAAAACGCCAAGGACACGTTTTTAAGATAGAAAAATAGTAAACACACGAAATATTTTGGGAAAATGGTAAACACTACAATACACCTTACTTTGATTTATTTAAAGTTAAAAAGTGAGTAGTAAATCGTGGGATTCTCACTCATAACCCAGGTGGGGCATTCGTTAAAAACTTGAACATGTGGGTCCCTTGTACAAGTCCAAATTTTTTATAATAATAATAAAAGCTTTTGGAATTCTGGTATTAAAATCTTTTGGATCTCCAAGCACTACATCTTTTACAATACTAATAACGCAGGTTTATTTAAAAATAATACTTATCTTAGAAATTCAACATTTAAGGAGCACAATACTAAAAACGTACTCCAATAGCTCGAAGAATGATTTCTAAAATTTTATCAAAAACAATTCATAGTTAAACGTTTAAATATACGTGATTTTTATTTAATAAAATGGTATTATTAAAAGTAAATGTTATGGTAACTAAACACTAAATGGCCGACTCTATGTACAAATGAAGATAAGGCAGATTACTTAAGTCAATTTCGAAGCGCAATGTACAAACGGGAGATTCGTTAAACACACATATGTAGTGTGTGTATAAGCTGCATGGCATAAAACAATACAAACTTAAAGCCTCTTTAAGAATATAAAATAAATAAGGGACGAAATTAGATCCATATAAACTAGCAAATAAATTAAAAACCGAAATGCAGCTTCGAAATGCAGTCACTGGCAATGAAGTAAAAGTAGGCAAAGCTAATCCTAAGTAACCTAACTTATATGGCAGTGAAAGGCTATAAATAACTGGCTCTAAACTCATTATTGATCACAATACATTTGGAAAAAGTTTTGGTGTGGCGTCAACAGGAACCGTAAGAACCCCAGAATGCGATCCACCCATCGGATGGCGGGCCTCAGCTTTCATCGCTGGACACGAGGCACTCGCTCAGCAGCACGTTCCTCAGGTCGTCCATGTCGATCCAGTCGCGCCTCTCGTTCCGGATAGACACGTGTCGGATGCAGCCTTTAAAATTCTCCCGCGCCATCAGGGACCCACTGGGAGCAATTTCTGCAAGACAGGATATTGAAAAGGTTAAACCATGTGTCTAAATGAATTTTTAGTTAGTTTCACCTGGCAGCCCGCCTATATAGAGAGGAGAGCGTGTTTGCACCTTCCCTGCACTTTGCTGGTTTCCCACACCAATTACGGCTGGCAATTGGTCGATGCGGAGGACAACCTGCTCGCCGTCGTATAAGGCCGATATGTTGTGCCATTTGTTGTCACAGAGAGCGTACTTCGTGGGCAGTGCAGACTCCACACGCATGGGCACTCCATCCCCCAGATCGCAGGAGAATATTATCTGGTGGATAAATAAGTGATTAATTTATAAGTGATTAACTTAAACAATGCTTTCTATTTATATTTTTGAGGCTTAATTAACAGCATACATTGCCATTGTAAAGCTCCAAAGATAGCGCTGGATAACCCTTGGGCTCTGAGACACTTAGTAGGATTCCCGATAGTTCCGACGTCCGGAATTCCGTTTCCAAATCCAGGTATTTGCCGACATTAAAGTTTTTCTCTGCAAAGGCAACGATATCATCATTAGAAATCATCATTTGACGCTCCAAAATATTGTACTAGACTCCCTCAAACTCACTGTATATGGCGTATGCATCGCCGGGGAAGTAGCTGCCCCTCTCCACAGTGGGGAAGCATTGACCCACATTGGAGTGCTTGCCGGGACGGGCCAGGTCCTGGGTGCTGTTGTTGATGCTGACTCGTCGGAGGCAGCCCTTGAACGGCTCCAGGCGAACATAGAGCTCCGAGGAAACCTTGACCGGTGCCTGGGGCAGTCCGCCGACCAAGAGCAGCTGCGAGGCGCCAATCTTCTTGGGCAGCTTCATCTGGGCCGAGGTCTTTTGGTCTGTGCGTCCAATCTCCACCGACATTGTGACCTTGCGGTCCTGGCAGCCGACGGTAACCCGGTGCCACTCACCGTCGTTTAACTTGGCCGTCAATTGGAGCTCCTCCCGCCGCCGGCCACGCACCACCAGGACCAGCTGTCCATCCTTGAGGATGAGAGCAACGTAGTGCTTGGGTTTCTCCTTGCTGCCCGGGGACAGGAAGAGCATGCCGTTCGGATAGAAGGAGCGGAAGTCGAAGCTCAGGTGGAAGTTGCGCTGCCAGAAGTGGCGCTCCGGCAGCTTCAGCTGGGAGTAGCTGTAGATATCGTCGCCGAACTTGAAGGCATTCGGCTCGTAGGAGTAGCTTCCGATCTGGAAGAGAGATCGTGATTAGGCCGGGTCTATCGCCAGTCGAACTGGAACTCAACTCACCGCGACGACTTTGTGTTAGTTTCTGAGATTTAAGCGTAGCATCTTTGCCGAGTGAGAGAACTCACCCAGCGAGTGTGAGTTAGAAAATAAAAACTTTGCCATGACTTCTGTTCGATTTTCGTTGTTACAAAAATGTTTTATTCGATAAATGTGATAACAAATGTCCACGTTGCAGTAAGCAAATGTTAATTGTATAATACAGTAATGAAAGCAAAAACGTACACAAAGCGTTGATGAGTGATGTGTGTGATCTGAATATGGCGAGTCTTACGAACTACGTTGAGCTCTGGAGCCGAGCTTATCTTTTAGCAAACATGTCGTATGAAATATTTACATCATAGAGCATTTCTTAAAAACTATGAAAAGGTGCTCCCAGAAGCTTAAACGATCGATTATCGATTATCGGGCTTAAAATAATGTAAACCAGCCTGCCTACAGGAGCAGGAGCAGAGGTCTTTGATTCCATATCAGAATTCTGCCCTCTGAGCATGCTCTTGTGGGCATTTTCCTGAAGCCTGAAGCTTAGTGCTAGAACTGAGGTTATATCTTTGATGATGGTTGGGTTGTTATATTAATCCACATGTAGACCACATAGAGTAGCTTGTTTGGTTAGATTTTGTTTTGTTTTAGGCGAAATTAGTATACAAATGAGCTTTCGCGAAGCGCAGCGCTTGAAGCTTTTAGCGTAGTCGCTTTTGACATAATTGCTTAGCAACTAAAATCCTATAAAACAAAGAGAAACGGTTTAACATAGTTAGGCAGCCACATATTTACATGCATCAGCTGGACAGCAAGAACCCGATCCAGTCTTTAACCCCATTCAAACCAAGCCGGAAAATAAGAAGGCTCTAGCAACTCACCCGCTTGCAGCCCTCGGGCGAGGCTGTGAAACTCTTCCCGATCATCGGTTCCGTCTTCAGCAGGACGTCGTAGAGTCCCCCCTTGAGGCTGCCCATCAGGGGACCATTGCGGCCAATCTGAACGTTGGCAAAGGTCAGGGCGTCGTTGAAGTTCGCGGTTCGGTTGTTGAACACCACGTCGCGGATGGCTCCTTCCAGGTTCACGAAAGTGGGTGCCAGCGGAGTGTAGCTCTCGTGGGGCGGTGCTCCTCCTATGTAGAGGCCACCCGTGTCCCGGGGCAGACTGACCACCGTCGGGTTGCCGATCAGGCTGCGTACTTCCTGCAGCTCATCGTCCACCATCAGCTCCAGCTTCCGGCCCGTCTTGATCAGATTGACAACGTGCAGTTCGCCATCGTTTAGTTGGCTGGAGTTGGAGGACATCTTGATGAAGCTGCGCCCCGAATTTACCCACACATGCAGTTGGCCATCCACCAGGCTCATGGAGTAGTTTCCCTTGATGTCCTTGGCATCATAGTCGGCCAGGACCTCCGGCGGATAGGCGGCCAGGAGTAGGAGGCAGTCCGGCTGCAGGGTTCGGAACACCAAAGCGGTGTTTGAGCGTTTCCGAAGCGACTGCGAGGGCAGCTCCAAGTAACCGTTGCCCGAGAAGCCAGCCCTGAAGAAGGATGACCGTTTAGAAAATAGTTCACAATGTAGGGGACCAGCAACTCACTTGGTTATCATGTCCTTGCAGGATGGCTCTACGCCGTAATAGCTGGTACTCTCCAAGGGATCGTAGGTCTCCCCGTTCACTTGGACATCCTTCATGCAGCCCAGGAAGGGATTATCAGCTCCGGGAGCTTTCGAAGTACCAGAAGTGAAACCTATTTACGATGGAATATAATTATTTGAGTATTGTTTATGAGGTTTAGCTTTGAACTCGTCAAAAGGGGAAAGAGGGCTTTCTATACCTGGTGGAACTCCGCCCAAATAGTAAACTGCCTTGGACAGATCCGGTAGCATGTGAATATTTACTGGTAGTGTGGGAGCTCCTGAAACCGGACGATCATTGTTCACACGAAGCATTCCGTTTTCCGTGCTGCGTTTGGCAGAGAACTCTCGTGCCGCCTCTATTTTGATCCACTGACCCACATTGTACTTCTTGGTGGTGTTGATCTCCAGCTTGGACTCGTCGCCGTAGTCGATGCGGAACATGATCCGACCCCGGCTCAAGGTAACCGACACCGAGCGGTTCTGTAAGCAGAAGAATCAGTAATAATTTGCATAATAATTTAAAAACAAATGGTGAGTTCGTACGTTCTTGTCATCAACCGCCAGGAAGAGCAGGGCATTCTCGTCCAGCGTTCGGAAGGTCATTTGCACGGAGAAGAGATTCTTTCGCGTCGGTCTGGGCCGGGTCTTCATCAGCTGGGCGTACCCCAGGCCATTGAAATGGCGAGCTGAGGAAACAGATGCAGACTCCCTGGCCCCAATCATTGCTCCCCCGCAGCTTCCCTCGCTCGCTACAAAGTTCCACAGTCCCAGGGGCTTGTTGTCCACCTCCACCTGGTGCACAACCACATTAAGCCCCGGCGTGAGCTGCAAGTCCTTTGAGGCGAAGCCACCCAAGGAAATGCGATCGTGGCGAGACTGATAGAAGCGTGTGTGCTCCGTGTCCGTGGAACCAGTGATGGTCAACGGAACGGTGGGGGTCAGCTCGCCGTAGTTGTTCATCCTGCGCACCATTAAGCTTCCCAGGTTAAGTGTCCGATTGGCCTCGACGTGGAACCAGGCATCGTCGTACTTGGGGTCCCGTGTCTGGACCACCATTGGATGCGTGACAGTGGCTGTGGTGCCGCCGAGATTCCATACCAGGCGTACGCGACGCTTGTGCAGCTCCAGCGTGATGTGGCGTCCTTCGCTACCCTCCAAGTGGATCAGAGGAGAGCTCTCGAGATGATTGGCCAGGGCAAAGCTGAGGCGCAGGTTGTTCGAGGTGCTTAGCCCGTAAGAGGCGGGCAGATACAAGCGACTGCATTTCGGGCCCAGGGACTCCAAAGACACATCAATCTGCAGGGGAAACGAAGTTAGTGATTGGATTTAACTATTTTCTATTTTTAACTAAGACAATTACGTCCTTAAAAGTGTTCAATACTCACCGCTTCGGCCGCGTGCCTGGCCTTGGCAATCTGATCTCTGAGCTGTTGCATTTGCTGGGCCATGCTGTTGTTCCAGGCGTCGAAGGCCTGCTGTTCCTGGGCGGCCTGGCGTTCGAGGTAGCTGAGGGAGACATTGGCTAGCCGCAGGTTGGTCTTGGTCAACGAAATGTTCTCCTGGGCCATGCCCAACTTGATTTCCCAGTCCGGCTCCAGGGTGGAGAAGGACTTGCGCATGTTCTGGATGGATACCTCCATCTCTTTGGCCAGTCGGAGCTCAGCTCGCATCTGCTCCCCGGTTCGCTCGGCCAGCTCCAGGCTCTCCTTGGTCTGCCGGCGGGCTGAGCTCTCGGAGAGGCCCTGCAGTTGGCTGGAGATGTTGTTCGTGCGCAGGCCGCAGTCAAAGATGGTGGCCTTGATGCCCTCCACCTGTTGCTCCTGCCGGTGGAGCTTGTCCTTGAGAACATTGGACTTGTGCATCTGGTTGAGGGCTTCCTGCTGTAGCTGCCGTGACCTGTGCAACGAGTGCTTGGCTCGATCGATCATGGAGCTGCCGTCACTGGGATAGAGTGTCCTTTGGGCCTCGTACACGCGCTCCTTGGCCAGGGCCGAGGCCAGTCGCGCATCGTTGATGGCCTTGGTTATATTGCTGTGCGCCGAGCTGGCCAGCATGGCTATGCGGGCTGCGTTCCTGGTAGGTTGAAACTGGCGGGCGTACTCGTTGGACCGCTCCAGGAGATGGGTAGCGTGCTTCTCCGCCTTGGGCAGCCAGTGCTTGCGGACCTCCCGCTGCTGTTCAGCCTTCACGCCCAAGGTGGTGTTCAGTAGCACCCGCGATCCGTCCAACTGGTTGAGTTGCCCATTAAGCTCTATCTGCCGCTGAAGAGTCTGTCTCACCAGTCCCTCGCCCCGCTCCAGGAAGCCCGGATCGGTGTGCTCCGAGATGCGCTGGTTGAGGTCATTCAGCTCCTGGTAAGATTCGCCCACGTGACCACTCAGATTGCGTACGTGCTCCAAAGCGTCATCCGCCTCGCTCTCCACCTCCACTATGCGGTCCACGTGCAGTCTCAGGTCCACTATGCGGTGATTGGTCTGGTTGAGGTCCCGCCACAGCATCTCCAGGGTGGCACTCTCGTCAAAGGCAGCATCCGAGGCATTGCCCATGGCGTAGTAGTGGCGCCAGGCGCAGTCGTTGGTGCTGCGGATTCCCTGGACCAGTTGGTCGTGCTCCTGAACGGCCTGCAGGTAGAACCGGGCCTGCTTCAGGGCTGTCGGCAGGCTTAGGTGCTGGGCACTCTTCCCATAGCCCCGCAGGTCGGAAAGGGTTTGAAGGACCTCTGCCCGGACCAGCCCGGCGTCGTGCCGCTGAACCAGGGCATCCTCCCGCATCGTTTTGAGGGCAAACTCACGCTTTCCAATGGTGCTCACCGCCTTGCGAGACTGGAACTTTATATTCTCGGCATGGGCATCCAGCTTAAGGATGCCGGCGGAGTCATAGTCCTGCAGCAGTCGCCTGGTCTGGCTGAAGTCCTGCTGTCTTTCGTTCCACTCAACGTAGGCTCTCTCGTACTCGGCCAGCTTGCGGTACGGAGCCGGGATCCCGGTGAGATCCATGTTGTGCATTCCGCGTCGCAGCTTGTGGCCCACAAGTTCCACATAATCGAGAAGCAGAAGGGTGCAGTTGTCGCAGACTGAGAGGGAGAATTAAACATAAATCAGGCTATGCGAAATGGAAGGGGCTTTATTATCTACTCACCCCTGCAGCCATTGTCCACCAGATGGTGCCGTTCCGCCTGACACTTGTCGCACTTTAGCCCAGTGACACCTTCGCGGCAGTAGCATCGCCCCGTCTCCGGATCGCAGCCCTCGGTGCGAACGCCATCCGGATTGCAGTTGCACGCCTGGCAGCTACTGTTGGGATACCGCGTCGGATCGCCAAAGTATCCCGCTTGGCATCTCTCACACAGCCGGCCGGTGTAGCCGGGCTTGCAGACGCAGCTCACCTCGCCGTCCCAGACGTTGCAGCCGCGGGCGAAGTTCCTGTTGGTCTCCGGACAGGGGCACGCCTGGCAGCCGTGCTGGGAGTTCGGGTCGCCGTAAAAGCCATCGGCGCACTGCTGGCAATGGTCGCCACCGCTGTTACCCCGACAATTCTGTGGAAGGGGTTGAGAAGGGGCTTAAAAATCTACAAGGATACCTGGCCTGGCCAAGGGATTGTCTTACCAAGCATACGCCCGTTTCCTTGTCGCAGTCACTGCTGCGGCCATTGCAATGGCAGGGCGCTGCTCTTCCTATCAAGTCCTCAATGAACACGCTCTCCACAACGGTGGTGGTGGTGTTGCGCCAACGGTAGAAGGATCGTCCTGGGTCCTGGCACGACAGCCCATCGAAGCGTTTGGGGCATTTGCAGCGCTCCACGCCCTTGGCTATAAGATTGGTCGAACCTTGGATGTAGATTGCCGCATCCATGTGGACGTTTTGCAAGCTGAAAATGTAATATTCCGTTAATATGCAAAAACTACACTAAATACATATACAAGACCAATACTTACACTACTTCCTGGAAATCAGCAAAGGCAAAGGCTCTTATGAAGACGTGTCGAATATTCTGGAGAGCCGCCATGAGGGTGGCGCGATCCACGGCCTGGTTGGTCTGGTGGTACTTCCAATTGGACTCGTGCAGGGGCACTCGATGGGTAACGTTCAGAGAGTACTCGAACTTCTCGTACTCGTAGAAGTCCAGCAGTAGCTTGGAGTGGGCGTGCACCTGCACCAGAGGATACTGGCTCAAGACCTTGCGCTCCAGCGGCTTCTGGGCCCCCGTCGTGATCAGGGTGAAGTAGAGGTGGCCGCCATAGCTGCTGGTGCGATCTCCGTAGAACTGCGGCGGCAGTTGGAAGTACAGCGGGTGGTAGAAGGGTCCGTAGGCTCCGATCGACACATTTCCCGTGGACTTGGGCACCAAGCTCAGATCGTTCATGCGCTGGATCTCCGCATCCTCGCGATGAAAGCTGCTGCCCGCCATCTGTACCACCACAATGTACTCGTAGTCCCCGCCGGGTATGTTCTGGGGTCTTATCTGCTGGATGCTCAGGTTCCGTGACTCCGACATGCGGATGTGGCCCCAGGAGAGGTCGCTCTGCTCGCACTCGCCGGAACGGCCGAAACAGTAGCAGCGGGTGCAGCCCTCCGGATTGAGGGCCGAGAGTCCGAAGGTGCTTTGCATGCATGTGTCGCACTTGAGACCCACGACGAGCGACTTGCAGGGACACTGGCCATTGGAGTCGCACTCGATCAGTCCGTCCGCCCGTATGAAGGAGCCCTCCACATCGCAGGCACAGCGCCGGCACTCGGGGTATCCGAAGTAGCCGACGGCGCAGCTGTCACATGTCCTGCCCGCGTAGCCCTCCCGGCACTGGCACTGACCATCGCTAGAAGCGCACTGCTGTCCGATGGAGCCGATATGGTCGCAGTCGCACTCCCTGCACCCCAGACGGTTCTGCCAGCCCCAGGTGCCCGGCACACACTGGCCACAGCCCAAGCCCCGGGTGAACTTCGGGCAGATGCAGCGGCCGTTGTGCGGATCGCACACCTGACCCTCCGCCGTGCAGGCCGAGCAGCGCTGGCAGCCCTCCGTGCTGAAGCCGAAGAAGCCCTCGGTGCACTCGTTGCAGTGCTGGCCGCCGACTCCGATCTTGCAGTCGCACTGGCCCGTCCACGGGTTGCACTCGTGTCCCCGGGATCCGTGGGGATCGCAACGGCAGTCCCGGCAGCCGGTGCCCTCGGTGAGGTTCCAGTGGCCCGACCGGCACTTGTCACACCTCCTTCCGGTGACGTTGGCCAGGCAGGCGCACTGACCCGTGCGCTTGTCGCAATCCGATGACAGGGAGCCAATGGGACTGCAGTGACAGTCTGAAATGAAAGAGTTCATTGTTTATAAGATATTTGTTCCAATTAAATCCCTTAATATATCATTATTAATAATAATACATGTTTTCATCACTAATCAACTATCTAATCGAAGAATCAGTGTCGAGGCTAAGCTGGCTGGATCGAAACAATTAATCCCTTTCTTTGAGCTTTCCCCGTCTTGGGTTACTGGGCCACGAGTACGTCATTGTCAGTGGCAGCCAACTAACTGCACCCAAGCAGCCACCAACTGTTGCGCTCAGAGCCACCAGAGCCACCAGAGCCACCAGACCCACTAGCCAGGCAGTCATCCGCTGCCTCCTCCCGCCGGTTGCTGGGTCTGGGTCTGGGTTTGTGGGTTGCGCGTAGGCAGCGCCTCCGAGTCCGCCCACATTTGCATTGGGTTTCCTATTCGGGCGACAAACGACAAATGCGACGACGGCCCAAACGGACGATGGACGCGAAAAAAGCTGTGGGAGACGACTACGACGTCGGAACAAGCCAGACAAGTCTGCCTGGCGTACGAGTATGTGGAGGGGGAACGGGGCAGGAGGCTCATACGAAAATAAATTCATTCATAAATCCGGTAAAACCAACGCAAAAACACTTTTCAAATTGATTGCACGATCTATAAAAAATATAGCTAAAATATGGACAAAAAAGTGCATGCAAATTTCAAAGAGAGTTGGCACACTTTGAGCATTAAGGGACTCGGAATGCTCTACAATTACTGAAAACTCTGGAGTTACTGTTCATCAAAAGGTCATATAGTTTCCAATGCTTATACATACATGAAATATGAGTTTAATATAAGAATGCATATCGAGAAAAGTCCGAAGATTTAAGATTTGACAGAAATATCAGCTTGAATACGATTTTGGGCATTTCATAAAATGTTGTAAATTTAAATATCTATCGTTGCTTCAAACATCTATACATTATTGATATATTCAGCTATCCCTCGCTACCACGGCTATTAAAATTGCTTCAATACAGATTTCTGAACTGCATCAACTTTTCCGCAAAATATACTTAAATACCCGTAAAAGCACTATGCTAGCCAACATGCTTTCATTGAATTGCAGGGTATTTACAAATATGAACAGCTTAGCACGCGACACGATCGGGTGCGATAGGTGATAGTAGACCAGCTCCATCGCTGTTTTCGCCGTCTTGGGGAGTGGGGAGCGGGAGCCAGAGAAGGAGAAGGAGAAGGAAGCAGTGCCTCAAGGCACTTGGCATATGACTGGGACTTGAGGACTGACTATAGTGCAGCTGTCAAGTACTTGCCAGCGTTTGGGATTTGCATTTTCATGAATGGAAAGAGTGGCGGAGAAAGGCCTACGACTCCTTCGGATGGGGCCACCGAAGCAGAGTTCAATCAACTGACGCCATTCAGATGTTTCGCCTGGGCAAATGATGTCATTAAGGCAACAATGGGAATCACGAATGCTGGCTTCTTTTTTGCCCGGTGATTTTGTTTGGAAATGCGTTTGTCATGCCATAGTTTGAGAGTCACTTGCACGCCCACTGGAGATTTATTGCGTGGGTCCTGAGTCTTTTCCCATTCGGTTGTTAGTCTCTCAGACATTTGGCTTTATTGACAATTTTGTTGTCTTTGGCTTCTTTTTTGTTTTCCATTTTCTGTTTTGTTTCCCCCCAATCGCTGGCCTGGTCCCTGTGGTCAGCTATCTCGTGTGTGGGCCGCCTTGAGGGTACTTCCGTTCGCTTAACGGTCTTCGGCTTCAATATGCGTAAAATTGTACGCTTCCACTTTGCATCTGTATGGGCGGAGTTGGAGTTGACCATTCTTAGGGAACGGAGGATAGAGATGAGATCTCAGTTATCATTCAGACATGAACAACCATTAGTCTCGGTTGGACAGTGGCCTTGGAGCGTGTCTTT